>VWYH01002965.1:357697-370148 GCA_013399365.1 Pampusana beccarii
GGCGCCACGACAGCCCCGCGCTCCCCGCCGCCGCTTTACACCTCGGGCGCGGGCCGCCCGGCCCCGCCTCACACCGCCCCAATGAATGGGAGGCGGGCGGCGGGAGAGGCCGCGGCGGCCCGGCCCTTCCGGCGGGCGGGGCCCTGCGGGCGGGAGCGGCCCAGGGAGGGGTGGGGGCCGGGCCGGGCCGGTAGCAGGTGGGGGAAAGCGCATCAGCAGAGGGAGCGTGGGACGAGATCCAGGTTTAAGCACGTAACCGGAGAACTGGGTGGTTGGGCATGGCCACGCCTGTCCTAGGGACAAGGAGGAGGTGACCTCCCTGGAGGAGCTGGTTCCTCAAAGGCAGGTGACAGGGAAACTGCTCGCACCTTCAGTTCAGCTTGGACTGAAAACCTGCTTTTTCTTTTCCCGTCAGACTCTGAGAATGCGAGCTGAGGGGCTGGGTTGGACCGAACCATCCATTCAGCCATAATGCTGCACTGACAGCTGAGGAACTTATGCAGAACATGCCCCACCAAGGGATGCCAGGATGAAAAAAATCAAGACAATGAAATTAAACAGAATTCCCTAAATATAAAACAAACAGTTTCAGAACAAATATGAGGCCTTGGTACTTATTATAAAAATGTTCTTTAAGCTTCAATGATTGTTTGCTGCTACCCGTATCTGCAGTCATGCTGAATAATGCTATAGCTAAATGGAAAGTTAAATGTATTCACGAGGTGTTAATGTCTACATCTTCTTATTTGCAGTCTCTCAGAGAAAGCAAAAGTAACGACAAATAGCGCTATGCCAGAAACCGTTTTCTTGACCAACAATGTTGCTTCAGCATGCACTGAACTGGTTCATTCTAAAGTGGTCACAGTTGTTGATGACAAGAGGCTTTGTATTTGAGTATGTATTTGAGTCTCTTGGTCCATGTAAAAACAAGTTTGAATGTTAAATATCTTCTGACACTTTGGAGTTACTGTTGCTCTTCCCATTTTCTGTAGGTCAACATACGGTTCATGGCAACACTGTACAGGTCTAAAATCTCTTTACAGGAAGTAGTCTGGTGGACTTGGATTAGGTTCTTGACATTGCCTCCCATGAAGCACCATGCCCCCAACCAAGGAAATATGCTGTTGATGAAATTGCCATGGCTGCCCCCCAAAACTGGGGCAAACAGCCAAAAAGAGCTGTGGATGTTGGAAGGGGAACAGCATGGGGTCTGTGCCAGGCTTGGTTAAATCCCATTTCCATAACCATTCATAGGGTCCATGGTGAGACCGCTATGGGAAAAGTTTCAACTGTGCTGCCGGGTGAGACAGCATGTGAACATGGATCTGGAAGAAACTGTCCAAAATGAAGTGGAATTCTAGAAAGGAGGAGAGTGATAGTTTAGGAAAGACAGGCAAATAAGCAGTGGGAAACAGCTGGCTGAGCAGCCAGTTAGAAAAAGGTCTGGAGATTACAGTGTATCCCATAAGTCCTGTGAGACTGCTGCAGGGTACTAATGGTGCAAAAAAAACCAAACAAACAAAAAAAACCCCACCAAACAAAACAAAACAAAAAACAAACAGACAACAAAACACACACACACAAAAAAACCCCCTGTGTCTTTCTTCTAGAGCGTCTTAACAGAAACACATGTAGGATGTAGCAATTATGAAGCTGTAATCAATAGTGCTGAAACCTCAGTTGGAGTACTGTGCTTATTTTGACATTTAACCATAAAGGAATACACCTACTTGGGAGAATCCTGAAAAAAAGGGCTGATAAGAAACACATTAATGAAAAGCTGAATGAATTGTTTTTGTTTTCCAGAACAAAGGCAGAAGAGCAGAACAGTCCTTCAGTGAATAAGCAGGCAAAGACATAAACAATAAAGGAATGTCTGTTATGACTGCACCACGCTCATTAATGATTATTCACTGGAAAGGCTGGAGGACATTTGTGGTGAGCATTCACAGAAAGCCTTTGAATGATGTTTTGCTGCCATGTTTCTTTAACAACTGCTCCACACAAGATGAACAGCTATACCTGTCGTGTTGCAGTCCACTTCTGCCTGTCACTGCCATAGAGCCCTGGTTCATCTCCTGTGCTTATTAATGGATGTGGTTGTATAAATAAGGGAGTGGTGGTCTGAGGCTATGGCTCCTAAAATCGTCCAGGAAAAAGAAAACCTCTTTTATGCCAAACTGAGGTACCCAAAAACACCAGGTACAAATTAACAGGCAAAAAACAATGAAACAATTGCTCTGGGATTTCCCTTCTTTTTCCTAGAATTAAGAAATTCTGTATTTAAAAATAAGTTGTTGTGCCTTAATCATTAATTGCTTTTTGATTAAGCAGATAGTCAGCCTGTCCTAGTTCATCCTAATCAGTGGAACCAAGGAATGGCATTATTCTGTGTTTTATCCTGGACCTCATGGCTGCAAACATCCCGCCAAAGGAGAGGCTGCAGGCCTTGCATGGGCTGGTCATGTCTCACAGTCAGGCTGTCTGTAGGCATCCTGGATACTCATAGAGGAAGTCTTGTCTGCTGATGGGGCTGCAAAGGTCACACCTAGAATCACAGAATGACCTGAACTGGAAGAGACTCACAAGGGTCACCAAGTCCAACTCCTGTCCGAGCATAGGACAACCCCAAAATTCACACCATGTATCTGAGGTTGTTGTCCAAATGCTTCTTTAATATTGTCAGGCTTGGTGCCATGACTACCTGCCTAGTAGTCACACCTGAACAAAACCAAGGAGGATCTGAAGCTGTGTGCTCACAGCTTGGTGGTGGGAGGTGCTAGGTGGCAGGTTTCATGGCATGCTTTTTGGGGTTACGTGAACTTTGTGCTACACAAAAGGAACGGATAGGATGGAAAGATGATTCGTTCTGCAGGTCAGGTTCTTTGCAGAAGATGTGGCAACATCAAGAGCTGAGCAAGTGGAATTGTTGACATCCAAGCTAGTCCCCCAAGCAGACTTCATAGCCAACAGACAAGGAAAAGCCTAAAACAGGTCAGCTGAGCCCTGGGAGTCCCTAGTTTATTCCCCACACTACAGCAAGCCTGCAGCAGTGAATTTAGCAGCTGACATTTGTATTACAGACATCCACAATTAATTAAAATGAGTCGCATTCCAGAACTCTTTTCTGGAGTTTACTCCTGAAGCTCAGCCTTTGTCTAGCTTTAGCTCCAAGGCTGGGATTTCTGACAGAAGGTCACCATGAAATAAAACAAGCTATGTGAATGAAATACTGCTACTCATTGCTCCAGTACCCCCTGCTATTTTTTAATTGAGAGCTGATATTATAATTGTCTTTAGTATTTTAGTTGTGTACAATTTATGTTCATCCAGCCTAGGGTAGATTAAAGACCTTGAGGAACATCTGGACACAGTGGCAGCCATAGATACAAGAGATACATCTATTCTAACCTTAGGCATCTACAGTGCAGATATCTCCACATGAGCACATCATAACAGCTTCTCTTAAAATCAACGAACAAAAGCAGGCGTTTGTGGAGCACAACTCCTGAATCCTAAGAACGGCTGCCTGGACCAGAGCAATAGTCCATCGAGACCAGTGTGCTGTTTCCTGAGAGCAGTCCAAGCAGATCTGTTGGGAAATTATGATAAAGCAAACACATGAAGACGCTTCCTTAAAACACTCTCTTGATCTCCAGCAATTTGCAACCAAGACAGAGATAATATCTTTGTGTGTAGTAGCCCTTGATGTCCTTCATTTTCCATTAAATTCTCCAAATTCCTCTTATCCCGTGTAAAATCTTAGCATATACAACATGCCGGGACATGAAAATCCATTGCTTTAGTACAGGTAGCTTCAAATACTACATCATTTTGTTTCTTTTCAACCTGCTACTTCCTAGCTTTCTTTTCCTAGCTCTGGAAAAGACAGTGAACAATTGATTCCTATTTCCATCGCGCTGTTCTACAGGCTTTTATATGTCTTTATCATATATATATTTAACAAGACCTCCCTTTCTAGTTTGGGAAGTGTAAGATGAATACTGTCTTGTCTACCACAAAAGCGTGGTAGAAAAGGCAATGGGGTGGGCAGACTTAGTGTGACTAAGCAGTTGAACATTCCCTGCAGAATTAGTCTAGCCAAATGTGAAGATCTAAGAGAATGTACCAGGGAAAATGGAGAGACTGTGGAGGTGGATCAGCTTTTCAAAAGCTTTGGCTTCGCAAAGGCCAGGCACCACCTCAGTCTGGGCTCTCTCGGCATCCTGTGGGTTGGAAACCGCCACGGCTACAGCAATGACAATACCTTCCCTTCCACGAACACTCACAGACCAGCCAGCTGCCTGGTGCCAGAGTAAGGAGGTAGGGCCAGCTCCCCAATATAAGGCAACACAACCTCCAAAGTTGTGTACCGTGTGTGCCCTGGAACTAAAACGTCAGAGCAAGAGAGGAGGGTCTGGAAGCTGCACTCATTTCCCATGCTCAGGGGCTGAAACGCAGCTCTCCTGCTTTCAAGAGCAGTGTGCCAGCTTGGATTTTCCTTTGCCAAATTACACCTAAGTGTGTTGGAAGAAAGCATTGGAACAAAGAAACGCTGCCTTTCAAAGAGCCAAAATGCTGGTGGTATCTCTGGTCTGGACCAGGTGGTGCCTCCCAATTCCCACAGCATTTGAATCTTACTGGTGGCTGGCACATGCTCTCTCAGAAACGTCTTTTTGATTTGGTCTGGCAGCACCTCCTGCTAGCTGCCACCCACTCACCACAGGGCGAGTATTTGCCACGTGTGGCAGAAGCCTCTGTTCCGAGAGCTCCACAGCGCTGGTTGCAGAGAAGCTCCATTGCAGCCCACCAAGACAGTCCCTGGGCTGGAGGGTGGGATTCCACCCTTGGGCCTCCCAGTCCCATCTGGGGACATGTGTTGTGTTTGAGGAAAGTGATGCTCAACCTGGGCATTTTAGTCGCCCTTACGGTCATAATTAACAGCATGTTCACCGATGTATCCTAGGGACAAGTAAGTCTCTAAAGCAGTTTTAAAATGTACCTTATTGCAACATACAGAATAAATCAAATTAAGCCTGATAATCTGTTTATCTGTCTGTTTTTCTCCTTTTGCTTTGTTGTGGGAGTTACTTGCTCCTTTCCAAGCTATTCAGCCATACTTCTGGCAAATAAAATTATTGAAGGGTAATTACAAACAGGTATTTCCATTTCAGTGGGAGTATCTTCTTTCCTACTTTGGCCAGAGTGATGCTCTCATGCTTCATCCTTTCTGATTTATTCCATTTCTTTTTTCTCTGCTTATGTGTTGATGAAACTGGTACTAGTTCAGGGACGCAGGAATCAAAGGAGATGCATCAAACAAAGCTGATGCAACAAGAGTGGGGCCAAGATGTCATCTTGGAATCAGAAACTGGGTTTTTAAGTCCTCTTGGCCAAATTTTATTCCTGCAATGTTGAAAACAAGATGAGATGTGACTGCCAAGAATGGAGTGGCTCCAGACTTACAACAGTGAAACGGCAAGATGTGTGCTCTGTGCATTTTTATAATTTTATTATAAAACTAAAGAGACGTCTTAGAATGCACTTGGCCAAAGCTGTGGGAGGAGGTGGTGTGACGCAAGGCTTTTTGTACTCATTTACAGAGGACTTTTATCTGAAACTACCACCCTTAATCCCACCCTTTTCTCTGTAATCTTTTCTTAAAATAACCAGACCTAACATCCTGTTACTCTTTGGGTTAGTCGCATTCTTAACAAAGTTGTTCTTACACCTGCTGATATGCTTGGGCTAGTTTTCTCGTTCAACTTCTCCCTCTTTTTTTTGTTTCCCCATTAGGATTTAATGGGTGTAGTGGACTTCCTTCACAATCCTGTGTTTATTTGGAGGGAAGCAAGCCATGATTTTATTGGAAATTCTTAGATATAATTCATGTGTTTTGTGTGCACTGAAAGCGCCAGAGATGAAAAAGACTTTTGTACTTTCTGCTCTTGAAAGATCATTGTTTCTGGCAAAGCCATTTAGCATTTTCCAAGCTGTGAAATGATATCATTCAGAGGCAAAGCATGGAAAAGGCTGCATCCAGGCATGCCAGAGGATACTGAGAAATGCTAAGACAGTTTTCTCAGGAAAACCACAGTGTGTATGACATATGTTGTCCTTTTGGCTTTGTACAGTTGTTTAAAAGCTGAGGAATAGCCTGAATTGAAATGGACTTTCCATGTGTTGCACAACAGCTGGTTTAGTTTTCATTTTCAGGGAATTTTAGTGGTTTTTTTTAGTGAAATTTGAATTGCATCTTTAAAGCCAGTAAGAAATAAATCTTCAGAAATAAAATATTCAAGACCTACAAACCGTAGAGCTATATAGTCTTCCCATAATTGACCACAGTCTTACTATTGACATCTGATAAGTTGTGTTACACTTAGCAGGTTCATCACATCTGATATGCACAGCAAGGAACTCCAGCTGATCATGTCCTGGACCTCTTTCTTCTGTAGATGATCCTCTATGTACCTCACTTACTGGTAGGACAGGACCAGATCTTTTTTCCCCTGCACCAAGTACAGCTGGTTCCCAACAAGCTGTGCCCAACGAGCTGTGCTGTGTTGTGTCAGAGTCTTGATAAAAGTAGAAGTGGATAAAACACTCATTTTACCATCTGAAGAGACACCCTCTGACTCTACTGAACTCAAAGTAGCCATTGAGTGGTTTTCAATCTAAAGTTCCACTTCAAATTATATGCTGAGATTTGTCCATTCTCCTTGGCCAGGCCTTTGTCTTTCTCCTAGTTAGTGGAAAACCTCTTGCCCCGAGTCAAGGAAGAATTAAATGCTATAATAACTTTTCCTAAGCAAACAAGAGCAAAAAAAAAAAAAATTGTATTACTGATTTCTTTAAACTTAGGATGCAAGGGGAGCCAAATCTGCCTGATTTTTTTGTTTTTCCCTTGTAAAGAATACTAGGGCCAGGCAAGAAACATCCCGAAGTTCAGCCTCAGAGATAAAGCATTTCTCCAGTAAAAGTCAACCCTAAGATTAAAAATATTTCTTCGAGTCACCCTCAGGTTGATCTATGGGTCTTTAGTATCTCAAATAAATGTGTTAATGGGTGGATTACAGGTGAAAGGGAGATTCTAGGTATTTTTTTGTTTCTGTATGTCTCAAGACCCAAATCAGTTTCACCCCAGAATTATGCATAGGAAGAATTTTATGTTTGCAAAACTGTGTTTTAGGCTGAACTAAATTATTTAAACCACATAAAGTCCTTCCAGTTCCAGTTCGCCTCCTCACATGCAGTCACACCCTGACAAATTTCAACTGAATTTAGAGAAGAAACCATTTAATTCATTTGCTCTCAGCTCACAGGCTACATCCAAGTCCTGTGGTTTTCCCACTTGCTCTCCACAGGTAAAGCTCTCAGCTGGGAAACGAGAAGCAGAGGGAACTGCCTCTCTTTTGCTCTCCTTTTCTGCACAGGAATCTTGCACTCCTCTGAACCTTAGGGGCTCTGTTTGAATGGGTGGATGTGAGATGCATTCTGCTGTCTAGAGAACTCCTCCAGCAAGTCAGACAAGAGCACATTAAGTGGAGACGGATCTAAGATTAGGTTAGATATAAGAAACTTCAAAGATACTATGCAGGAGATTCCTATCTATTTAAGAAAAAAAAAACAGTTACCCAGTTGTTAATGGCCCCTGACAGTACATGACTGAGGTCATCCCAGGTATCTTGGATATTTTAATAGGGCCTGTAGCAATAGAACAAGGGGTAATGATTTTAAACTAAAACAGGGCAGATTTAGGCTAGATATAAAGAAGAATTTTTTTACAATGAGGTTGATGAAACACTGGCACAGGTTGCCCAGAGAGGTGGCAGATGCCACATCCCTGGAGACATTCTAGTCCAGGCTGGATGAGGCTCTGAACAACCTGGTCGAGCTGAAGATGTCCCTGCTCATTGCAGGCAGGTTGGACTAGATGAGCTCTGAAGGTCCCTTCCAACTCAATCCATTCTGTCATTCTATGATTCTGTCCCGGTAACATCTCAGTCATTTAGATTATCCCAATCTCAGAGGCTAGACCTGTGCTGCTAAAAAAGATGGGTTGTGTCCTGTTCTCTATCCTTGAGGGCAAGCTGCACAGCATAGCTTGCATCCACACAGCAAAACCCTCTTCTCCTCCAAAACAAGTCCAAAGCAAGCTGGCCAGCTCCAGATTGCTCACTGGGAAGAGCAATCCCATGCTGTCCCATGAACTGTGCCCAGGCATCGCCTGGGAAAGGGCTGTCGCGCACACACCATATCGGTAGCAGGAACCATTAAACAGCAGGGGCAATCATGGACTGGTGCAGCATCTAGACCCTCAACCGTGTTTACTAACACAGGTGTAGCCAGAGAGGCTGAAGATTTGTTACAGATCTAGAACCAGACAAGACAGAATTTTGGAAAGCCGTCTTTGGCATTTCCTCATGAGCAGCTCACACACCACAGAATTTGTGGTAGATCTTAGTCCTGGGAATGTAACTTTCTCCCCATTACTATAAAAAGGAATAAGATGTGTTCAGCATTGTGAATTTCGTTCCCAGAGACAAATTAACTTCCTGGCATTACAGCCCTGCGTACCCTCTTGGATCTGGCCCTTGATCTAAGTGTAATCCAGATCTGTTTGATCTCAGTCTCCTACTCTGTACACAGCAGCCCTACTTCCTCCTTTTTAATTTTGTTTCTACTTACAAAGATACTAAATGTTTCAGCACTTATCTTCACAGATCTTTTCAAGGTCTAACTCAGCTTGACTTCTGGCACTTGGTGCTGAATTCCTATGTTTTCTGACCTTCAAAACATAGCTGCCTAGACTGACTGACCTCTTTATCCGTTCCCATAGACTGTTTACACCTAGCGTCCTTCCTTGAGCATTCATTCATCCAGGTAGCTCTGGAGAACTTCCTCATTCATTTTTCCCTTGTTTAGCATGCAAATTCCAGAAATATTTTCTACCTCTGACATGAACTCTTATACTCCTTCATATGCAACCCCTGAGCTCGTCAAACTGATTAACTCAACTCACTGCTTTTATTAAATCGCTCAAAATTTTCCCTGTGAGGCAAACAAACAAAACCAAAAACAAAACAGCACAAACCCCAAACCAAAACCAAGACAAACAAAGCAAACGCAAGTGTGTGTTTCTGTAGTGTAGTGGTTATCACATTCGCCTAACATGCAAAAGTGTATATGTATATATACCAGGTGGAAACACTGTATTTTAGGGTCTTCATAAATGACTTGGACATGGGACTTGAGAGAATACCAAGTAAGTTTGCTGACGACACAAAACTGGGGGGAGCTGTTGACACTGCAGAGGGATCTGGACAAATTGGAGAACTGGGCAATCACCAACCACATGAAGTTCAACAAAGGCAAGTGCTGGATTTTGTACCTGGGACACAGCAACCCTGGCTGTACCTACAGACTGGGGAACGAGATGCTGGAGAGCAGCTCCGTGGAGAGGAATCTGGGGGTTCTGGTCAATGGCAAGTGGAACATGAGCCAACAGTGTCCCGGGCAGCCAAGAGGGGCAACCGTGTCCTGGGTGCATCCAGCACAGCATGGCCAGCCGGGCAGGGAGGGGATTGTCCCGCTCTGCTCTGCACTGGTGAGGCCTCACCTGGAGCTCTGTGTGCAGTTCTGGATGACACAGGATAAAAAGGATATTAAACTACTGGAGAGTGTCCAGAAGAGGGATACGAAGTTGGTGAAGGGTTTGGAGAGGAAGCCACATGAGGATTGGCTAAAGTCACTTCGTTTGTTCAGCATGGAGGAGACTGAGGGGAGACCTCATGGCGGCTACAGCTTCCTCACAAGGGGAGGAGGAGGAGCAGGTGCTGATCTCTTCCCTCTGGAGACCAATGGCAGAACCCGAGGGAACGGCAGGAAGATGAGCCAGGGGAGGTTTGGGTTGGACATTAGGAAAAGGTTCTTCCCCCAGAGGGTGGTGGACACTGGAACAGGCTCCCCAGGGAGGTGTCACGGCCCCAAGCCTGGCAGTGTTCAAGAAGAGACTGGACAAGGCCCTCAGACACATGGTGTGAACTGTGGGGTTGTCATGTGCAGGGGCAGGAGTTGGACTCAATCCTTGTGGGTCTCTTCCAACTCAAGATGTTCTAGAAGTACTATTCTATATGTACTATTCGACACAGCGAACAATATTTTTTTAATCTTTTTTTCCCATTCAATTTTTATGTTTTCAACACTGATTCAAAATTATGTACTGTAATTGGTTCTTCTATAATATGTTCGCTACTAAAACTACATGTAAAATACATCCTCTTCTGCTTGTGGGGATAAGCAACTGTAATATCACATCACTTTATTCTTGAGTTTGCAGCTGGAACATTAAAGTCTTGCATATTGACAATTCACAGCAATATTTATTCTTGATACTACAGAGACATTAGACGTCTAGGGTTTTACGAAAGAGGCCTCTAACACCATGTTGGTTTTCCTCTTTACCATCCTTTCCCAGAGGATTTTGACTCAACTAATTCTGTTTTCTTCCTGCTTTGTCTCAGTTTTCTTTATCATCTGTTACAGTATCATCATTCAGTAATGATCAAGCAGACAAATCCAAAGCAGGGGATCACTGGGAAAGGAAGAGAACAGTACAGAAAGGATTACTATGGTTCTGCTTTGCTTGCGTCTTGAGAACTGTGCCCACATCTCAAAAAGAAGATACTATAACCTGAAAGGTTCAGAGAAGGGCAGGATGAACATTAAAAATATGGAATGATTTACATGGCTGAGTAGGCTTGACTTGTTCAGCTTCAGAAGGAGATTACTAACTTCAGAAGATATGCTAACAGAGCTGAGAAATGATGAGTGGGAAAGGTGGATCCCATGATTCAATAGAGAAGGTGTTCAGTTCTCTTCCAGAACAAGAACCACAAGCTGTCAGATAACACTAAGATGGGATCAAAATTAAGAGGAAGAAGTGGCACTTGTCATGGTGCTAGGTGGGTCTGTGGAGCCCTTCGGCAAACAGTGCTGAAGATGCAAAACTTGTGCAGGGGCACGGGACAAGTACTTGGCAGAGGGATCTGTCAGAGCTACAGATAAACGATGTCAGACTTGGGAAATCTCCTGAACTGAAAAGAGACGGAAACTGGGAGAGTACTTCCAGGGGAGTACGGCCAATGTATGCATGTATACATACATATATATATATGTATATGTATATATATATACACTTGCACTGCTTTTAATTTTCGCTGTGCATCTCCTCATAGCTGCTGCTAGAAACAGGGTACTTTGGAAGACAAATCCTCAGTCTGAGCCAGCATAGATATTTTTCTGTGACATATCCTTCCATAGTCAAATCTTGTTTCTTTGGTCTTGTATCTTGCTAATGTGCATCTTTGCAACCTCTTCTGCTGCTTTTCTTTTTTTTCTATCTCAGTCCTCACAGTAATACAGATTTTGTTATTTCTGTCTTCCTACCTGAATTAAATAGAATCATAGAATTGTTTAGGTTGGAAAAGACCTTTAAGATCATCAAGTCCAACTGTTAAATCCACCCCCATCTGTACCTCTTTTAAACACCTCCAGAGATGGTGACTCTACCACTTCCCTGGGCAGCCTGTTCCAATGCCTGACAACCCTTTGCATGAAGAATTTTTTCCTAATATCCAATCTAAACCTCCCCTGACACAACTTGAGGCCATTTCCTCTTGCCTATCAGTTGTTACTTGTGAGAAAAGACCAACACCCTCCATGCTACAACCTCCTTTCAAGTAGTTGTAGACAGCGATAAGGTCTCCCCTCAGCCTCCTCTTCTCCAGTTGGAGCCTCAGTTCCCTCAGCCGCTCCTCATCAGACTTGTGCTCCAGACCCCTCACCAGCTTTGTTGCCCTTCTCTGAACTCACTCCAGCACCTCAGTGTCTTTCTTGTAGTGAGGGACCCAAAACTGAACACAGGATTCGAGGTGTAGCCTCCCCAGCACTGAGTACAGGGGGACGATCACTGCCCTGGTCCTGCTGGCCACTGTTCCTGATACTGCCCCTCCTTGAGCAGGACCATACTTTGATGTTAGGGCTCCACATACCTCCTCCAAGGGAGAAGCTTGTGGCTTTCCTTAATTTCCACATGTCCCCTGATAACCCTGTCAGCCCATGATAAGCCAAATTCTTGCTGCCCCTCTGTGACGGGTCTGTATGATTATTTCTGGGTGTGTGACTGAAGTCTGTGAAGAATAGCCAGGAAAGTCACAGCACAAGCAACAGACTGTGACTGTGACCACTGCTGCAGGGATAAGTACAGCGCAAATTAACAGAAAGCTGTTAACTGGGTCCCGAATGGAGCATGCGGCGACCCAGAGCGTGTGTCCTCCCCCTTGAGCCCGCAGGGGTTTGTGAGGCGGGAAGGGCAGCAGCCCCCGCAGGGCCCGGCACCAGCGCCCTCCCGCCGGCACGGCCGTCCTGCGGCGCCCCCGTGCGGCCC
>VWYH01002965.1:370193-473332 GCA_013399365.1 Pampusana beccarii
CCCGGGCCTTGGCTGCGGCCGCGCTCGGGCAGCCGTGCCGGGCAGGGCCCGGCGGGAGGCGCCTCCAGCCCCAACCCGGGCCCCGGAGAGGGCGGCTGCTCGGCGGGGCGCAGGCCTGGGCGAGCAGTGGGTGTTGCTGGGGCTTCGCCTTCTCCTCTGCCAAGGCGCTGTCCCCTCCGCTGAGATCCCCAGGGGTTACGGAGGGCTCCTGAGACAGCAGTCACCGCTGTCTTTAAGGAGGGCAGCCCCTTGGTTCCACGGCTTGAACTCCCACTCCCAAATCTTCTGCTCCCCATGGAGGAACCAACCCACAAAGACATTTGGGTACCAAAATCCCATTATTTCAGTGAGATGGTGGTACCTAAATATCTCTGTAGGTCCTAATTTCTTTCCACATTCTCCAGCCAAGGTGGAATTTCCCGTTGGGTTGATGGAGAAACTCCCCAACAAAACCCCTACAAATTCCCTTTTATTGACATGAAAATAAAGAGAAAATCCCACTCACTGCAGCTGTTGGGCACTTGTATTTTTTAGAGGTGGTGGTTGTATTTCTCAACCAGAAATTATCTCACACCCATGATGCAATGCAGTAAACATGTAAGGGGAAAACCATTCCCGCCCAAAGCCTGCACTTTGGTGAGACTAGGTGTTTTGGTTGGCTTAAGCAACACACAAAGAGTTTGGAAGGTGCTGGTGGGGCTAATGCAGCCTTCCAAGTGTTGGCCAGGTCGGGTGCTGAGCAGGGAGACTGCCAAGTCCTGCTAACACCACACAGTGGGGCGTCTGCTGAATTCAAGCAGTCCCAAGGCTTGAATTGGTGTCGTGAGAGCAGTGGCCCTGGATGTGGCCTTGAAGAACGGTCCTGAGCATCCTTTTCCATATTCAAAGGTTCCCAAATATGGTGTATTGTCTGCAAAAGAGGCCATTATTGCAGCTTTCAGTTTAACCTGCTTAATTGTACTAAAGGACACATGGACTTTGAAATTTGACGTAAGTCGGTCCTTCCCCCCAAAAAAATTAAACAACATCTAGAAATGGCCTTTTGCTCTTCCCAGTGCTCCATGAGGAGTGGTGTCAGTGTCCTCTGCAGCTTATATTCTTGTCCCTTGCAACTGGACCTCACACACATAAGCCATACATTATTTGGGCTTACAAGTTTGCAGTCTGTTCTTCTCAGATTTTTTTTCCTCTGAGTTAACTGCTCTTTCTTTGCCTGCATTCCTCTACCTAGAGCCTGCTGTCCTTCAGAAACTGTCCACAGGCTGGCCTAGATCTCACAAAAGACTCGTGCCACCACCCCTACACTAAGAGTTGTCAAATTATCTCCTCTGACACCTCCAGCAAACCTTCGCCCCGGGATCTCATATCTCATTACTTTCTTCCTTGTTTCACCCTTCCTTCTACCATCACCTTTAGCACACCTAGGCATTCCCACAATTAAAATCCCTCCTCAAAGAGCCTTAACGTGGCCAGTGCCTTTCCCTGTGTCTACAGATCTGCATGCCTTGGACAAGGCACCTTCTGTTCTGGACAGCCTTCAGCAGCCTGGACCTTCCTTGTCTTCCTAGTCATCTTAGCCTGTATCTGGGCAAAGCCACCTTGTCGTTGCAGTCCCCATCACTGCAGGAACATCACCCTTCCTTCCTCTTCAGTGTCTACTCTACATCCCTTTCTATTTCTGCAGCTACTCCACAGACTGGTTGCTGGGAGTCCCTCAGTTATAGTTGACTGTCTATACCTCTTCTAGGGGTCAAAACACAGGGGTCTTTCTTTGCTGCTTGTTGCTGCACAAGGTCCTACATTCCTGGATACAGCCACCAGCAGTGAGTAGGGGTGCCTTCAGGATTGCTGGAAGTGCCCCTGAAAAGACCCTGTTCTTCTTCCTTCTTAAGTCTTTAAAGATAAATTCAAAAGCTTCAGAGCAGATCTTCTTTTTCAGGTGGCTTGTTTAGCCTTTTTTCCAGACCTTCAGACCTAATCTTTCTTCTTCTGTGTTCAATAACCCTGTCATGACGAGACAGTTCAGATCTGTATCTTTTTCTCTGCTTTGAGTCTCATAGCCCCTCTGGTGTGGGGCAAACTGGCCTAGATCAGCTGTGGCCTGAAACCAGTCTCTCCCAAGAACCGTTTCCTTCTGTTCCCTCTCCCCCAGGCAGCATCATTACAAAGCAGTGCGAAGCAGATATGGACATCATTCCCAGGCAGGAACATGTTCCCAGTATCTCTGCTCATCTCCCTTCCAGTGAAATGTGTGCCTTCTACTTGCCTGTGGGTTTCCTTCACCCCCTCTCCTCTGTCTCTCTCCCCTTCTCTGAGATGGTTACCTGCAACCAGGAAATTGAGAAGGAACATTTCATGTAGTCTTCAGGGAGAAGGTGCTACCCTTGCAGGAAACTTGAGGATAACAATGAAAATGCAGCGTAGAATTATATGCATGTGGTGATTTATCTTGATGTTTTCCTCGCTCCTCTGAGAATTAGGAGACTTTGGACATTCTTACGCATTAATTTCCCACTTCTGGGTTTGTAATATGGCTTTGTTTTATTGCACAGATCTTGGATGCAGTCCCCTGAGGTGTCATGGTGGTTTGCTGTTGTTTACGGTTTTCCCCAGAGGAGTTATTATATTCCACTCCAGTTGTGGTGCCATCTAGAAATCCTCCAGCCTTCCCCTTCCATCAGTGGTGTTTAATACTTTTCTCCAGAGCACAATACCTATACATAATCACCATATGAAACGTTTTCAGCCAAAACAAGTCTGGTTCTTCTGGTCTTTGGAAGCCAAAGAAGTGTTATATGAACACATGTCTCCATCACTGGGAAAGCCCATGCCTCTGGAGGCCCACCACCTGGCCCGTGGCCTTGACCTTGAGTAGGGTTCACTGAGCCTGACAAGATCATCACTGTCCCCTAGCAAGTGCTGTCCCTGTGGCGCTGACCATGGAGACACCACATTCCTGCCCAGTGTCACAGTGATCACGGAGGTCCTGGGACTGCAGGGACGCAGGACATGGTCAGAGCAGTTCACATTGGTGACCATGCATAGCATGGGCAGGAGGAGGACCAGGCTCCAATACTTGCCCGCAGCCATTCGGTGGGGTCGCAGAGAGTTCCTCGTAGAAGTCAAGAGTGGGTCCCACTGTCTGGGAGGAGGGTATCCACTGCGGTACCCTTTTCTCAGAGGGAATGGGTTGATTCCTGGTGACTTTGTTTCTATCAGAAATGGTAACAGTTTTCCTCCAAAACAGGGAGAAGGGTTTGGCCCCTCATCTGTCCCTGAGGAAGGGGATGTAGAAGGTGCTGCCCTGACAGGGGAGCATGATGGGTAGGCAGGTCCAGGAGAGCCAGCTGGGATGCCATCATGGGCTTGGCGTTGTGAGTCTGGAGTGCCACATCACGAAAATCAGAACAAGTCTGCAGTGCTGCAGGAGCATTAATAGTCACAGAGAGCTGCCTTTTGCCCTTCAAGGGAGAGAGGATGGCCAGGAGCACTGGAGCTGTTAATTGAGTCACAGAGCAGTCATTTGTACATTTAAATGGTAGAAAGCTAAATATGTTCTGCAATCAGTCCTAGCAAAGGACACTGACAGGGACATGCTCCTTTCCAAGCCTGACACCCAGCCGCTCCGGGCTGTGACACATCTCTGCAAGCACAGCTCTTTCTGCCCGGCTCTTGCCAGGCTCCCTTAAAGAGGCAGCTCCCCACGCCTGTTTTTCCCAAACCAAATTGTAACAGCAAGTCACAATTGAGAAGGTCCAAACACATAGCTTCCAGCATAAACAGACAACCTCACTGATTTAAAATGTCCTGTTCACTTCTGAGGTGTGTATGTTGGCACTTGTGTTGAAAAGTCTGCAGCCTGGACAAACCCATCTCCTGTCTCTGCCCACAGCTATCTCAGCCAACCTGCTGTTGCCTTTACAGCAGGACTTCAAGTGATTTCTCTTTCTCCACCTGAATAAGATTTGCATCCCATTTTTTCAGACATCTCTTGATTGTGCAGCTTCCAGGTGTTGCTTGAGGGAGATGTGGCTTACGTTTTTCTGTAAATCTTTCTATCTGATAGGACGTGCACATTGCAGCTGTCTTCCATTATGATCGCTTTGCTTTAGCCCAAGTGCTCCAGCTGGTGTCAGAGCAGCTTGGTGTGCTGGCACAATTCTTCTACTGTTTTTTCCCAGGTCTTTGTAGGAAAAAATGCAGAATGAAGGGGCTTTGTGTCAAGTTCTTACCCCAATTGCAGTGTCGGCTTTACCAGTGCTACTCCGGGTAGCTGTTTGCCTGATGTGCTCTTTACAAGACATGTGAGGGCAGTCTCCATCCCTCCCTGCAGTATGAGAAACAAAAGATGGTTGGCTGGCCTGATGAAACATCTGGGCTGCTGAATGCAAATTCAGTGGTAGTTGGAGAAAATATCTCCCAAACAGAAAGCTGAATGTGAACAAACATGCTGTTTTTTTACAGCCTTGCCAGAGACATGCTGATGATGAAGTGTCAAATGTAGAAAAATATCTGGCATCAAATATACCCGTAAGAAAACATTCCCTTTGCATGCAGTGAAATCACTCCCTCCCAACACGTTTACAGGAATCCTTTGAATTCTCTCCATCATCAGAGGTTTTTGTATGTTCCTCAGTTCTGATCTCTCACTTCTTTCAGTCTCCTCTGTTCGGTGCCATCCTTTCTGTTGTAATACAACAGGTAAAGTTTCCCAGATAACGAAAAGATTCCGTTTCCTGCATATAGACATTCCTGAATGTAACAAATTTACATTCACTTTGGTACTTATCTGAGCTTGCATTTCATAGTCTTCCTTGGTAAAGATTAGTTCGTGAAGTCTCCAGGGTTTACTGCATGTCTTGTGTTACCTATGGTGTCTCTTCCAGTGCTAATAGAACTGTTTCTGCCACCACACTGATTTCGGCATCTGTGTCCAATTTAAAAAAACAAACAAACAAATAACCAGTTTGGTTTGGGGCTGGTCAGCTGTGTGTGCTCTGGAGCTGTTGGCAACCTCTGCCGATGCTGCTAAGTGATGAAGCCGCTGCAGGTGTCGCATCTCCTTCCAGATGACAAGTGTCGTCTCTGTTTGTGGTGTCCGCCACAGAGCCTGTAGCTCCTTGCGCTGTGTCCTTTCCTTGAATAGCTTCCCTCTTTCACTGGAGGTATTTTCCATTTTATTTCACAGTTGATGCCACATGGTGTTCAGTAACTATGCAGAGCTAAGACAGCTGACAGAGGCTGCTCCTTTCAGCATTAGCTGATCATTAGCTTTTTAGCTCTGTGTAGCAGGAGCCTCTGCACAGCACCACAGCATGCCCTGAGAAGCTCTGCCAAGAGCCTCTAAAACACTGTTATTGCTGAGGAATGCCTAATCACGAGCCTCCTCTTATTATTATTCTCTGTGTGTTCCTGGGATTCCTTCCCCTTTGCAGTAATACCATTTTTGCACCCTCCTGCCAGAGGGTGCTGGAGTGTGAGCTTTGATTTATTCGCTAGTGAAGAGGAGGGTTTGCTGGGATTTTTCCCAGAAAGTACTGCACTTCCCCAGGCTAGTTTGCTAAAAGCTGACTAGATGTACACTGCAAAGATCAGACCAGATGTGCAGCTTTTATTTAAACAAGAAAACACTGTATGATGACAGTGGGGAAACAAACTTGGGAAGAGAATAAAAAGAGTTCTCTGAACAGTCTCTGCAGGAACCCAGCTCTAACAATGCCTGCAAGGTCTGGGTGCTCCCATTGCCAGATTCTGGCTCCAGAACAATTAATTTCAAGGCTAAAGATGATTAGACCAAGTGGAAAATAAGTTTCAAGCAGTTTAAGCAAGAACGAGGCTGACAAACAACTCTCAGAGAAACTCTGTTCTGTATTTGGTGGACTGAAAATTTCAGCCCAGAACTGAAAATACGTTTTCCTTAAACCAAATGAATTTGAAAAAGCAAAATCCTAGAATGCTGATGCTGGCAACTTGAATTAATATTTCATGAGAGACAGGATTTTTTTTTTTTCTTCTTAGTGCAAAGTTGATTCCATTGAAGCAGCTTTCACAGCCCTGTGCACCCCAGCACAGTGCAGAGAATTCACCAGCAGGTTTCATGATTAAATGTTACAGGAATGATTTTTATTTTTTGCTGTGGGAGACATCACTGGGTGTCAGAGAGGCTGTAGCTTGACACTGATTCAATGCCAGGGAAAGCAATTACAGCAGATACACAAGCCAAGAGCACCAAGAATCAGCAGGAGACATTGCACGGTCCAGCTAATCCCCTAGGCAACATCAACCATGTTATTACTCGACACCAACAGTTAAAGAAATGTCAGCATTAACCTGCATCTGCAGCAGCTTTTCCAAACAAGCTAAAAGCAGCCTGCACTCACAGTAAGGCAAAACCAAACAACCTTTGTATGCAGTTGGTGCAGCAGTAGCTGCCTTATTCCAACTGCTCAGGTGATAAAGGACATAAGGGCCATTAGATACACATGTGCCTCTTGGGAGAAGAGGGGATAAATCACTGGAATAGAGAGATTTCATACTGAGACAGGACGGTCTGTTCCAAGATTGTGACAGGGACAGATACTCCTGAGAAGATGTACAAATCTCTTCTGGCTCAGTACAAGCCCTGCCCTGTTGGCAGGAAATCATATGTACCAAAGCGGTCCCTGCAGCCAGGGTCAGTATCCAGGGTACCAGCATGGTCTGAGGTGGTGTCCACACGGGAAGACATCTGCTGAATTGAAGTCTTTAAAACACTGCTGCAGAGTTATAATTTAAGTGAAGAACTGGGCACATGACTGAGGCTTAATGAGAATCCCAGCTCAGGCTGAGAAGCTAAAACCAAGTCATGGCTGGCCCATGGACCCCACACAGCTTTGGCTCCTGCGGAAGAGCTACCTCTCAGCACACAACACTATTTAGAGCTGTAATGTGATGTGTTTTATTGTCACAGGACCTAAAACAGTGATGCCCACACAAACAGCCTCTTTTAGACCGTGGCTTTGTTGTCCAGATGTTTCACAATCATCTGAGCAAAATGCTATTTCAAGAAGCCAGACTCACCTGAACATGAGCAGATGTGGATTCACAAGAGAAAGCTCTCACTTCCCTGTCTAGTGCTCCCCTGGCAAGAGCAGCCTGAGGCCATCTGCAGAGCAGGTGGATCTGGCAGCACTGTGGAGCTGAACTGTTATCTGTGTGTGGTGCAACTCATTTGAAAAACAAACAAAAAAAGGTATCATAAAACGGCTGGCACCTTCCAATCCTTGAATTGCTCTGCTGTGGCTGAAGTACAGAAATGTGAGGGTGGACATAGAAGGAGTTGTAAGATGATCATTAACTCTACTTAGAGCTCACCTGTTTTATGCCAGCACAAATGTGCCATTGTCGTGACATGGAAGAGGAGATCCACCGGAAAGAAGGACATGGTGAGACTGGACTGATGGCACATGCCCAGGAGTGCTATCCCACAGAGAGAAAACACATTTTCAGATAAGAAAAGCAGTTCTGGCATTTGACTGGACATTTTAACTGCTTTTTGAGATTTCACCACAGGCTTCTGTGTAGCTGTCACAGCCGACCATGAGCAGTTCTTCCTGTCAGGGTGCCCCAGCTTGCTCTCACAGGGAGTACAGTGAATCCAGATGTGTGTGACGAGGCAGTAGCTCGTGGTCCTGGCAGCCCCGGGTAAGACTCTTGCCACAGCAGGTGCCCTCTTGAAGCCCATTGCCTGAAGCCAGAGGCTGACATCTGATTGCAGAATTGCCTGCTTGCTAATTAGGACTGCATTACCAGCCAGAGATCAAAAGTTGGCTGAAATCTGCTCGGCAAAGCAAGCTGATGAAACATGATCAAAGGAGCTCTGCCCCTCAGGACACTGAATGAGTCTCGGCTAGGAGTGCAGACAAAAGATCGCCTGTCCTCCTGGAGAGCTGACAAAGACGTACTTTTGGTCATCCAAGAACCATGCAGGCTGAAACATTCCCAGGTCTTCACATGCAATGTTGAGGCGCTGCAGAGTCTGTAACCACGTGCTGTGCTAGGGCCAGACTTTTTCTCTGAGCTGTCTCCAGATGTGCATGTCAGGTGTCTGGGAACAACAGAGGAGCCCAAACCATTCAGGCAACCAGCCCTCTCCAAACGTCCTTGTCAATGAAGAGGAGCTGACCTGTTTTACCTGACCAGCCAGTTATGTCTTCTCATGTCTGACTGGTATCACACTGTTCTGAGCCAGCAACACTTGGTGGGGTTTTTCCTAATACTGGTTTTAATCATATGAAGTCCATCTTTTCAGGTCACAATGTGCCAGAAGAGATGGCTTTTCATAAAAGCTGCAGCTTTAGCCACATCACTTGGAAACCTCCCTGTTCACAGAGCACATTGAGTCAGTAATGAAGACTATGAGGGTCTGTCTAACAGGAACTTATAGCACATACAAGGTATTATTGATTTAACATATCCTACTGTGACAGGGAAGGCTGTCCTCTTTTACCAATACATTTGTTCCAGTTTATCACAAATTTGTGATATATATATTCATAATGAACAAGAAAGCAGCCAGAATAGAAAAAAAAATGATGGTTATTTTGGAGACCGCAGGTGTCCTGAATATCAAATGGGCCTATTTAGTCTTTGCCACCGGTATATACATTCAGGGACAAGTCAAAGAAAATACCAAGATGCCATATGTCTTATTTTCTACCTGGAAAGCATATACTCCTCTCCTTGCCTTGCCTTGCCTCCTCCTGGCCACCCTCTCTGGGTCACAAGAAACAGGACAAGACCAGATCCTGACCCATCTGGCCTCCTCCTACATGAGCATATGGAAGGAGCACAGTGACTTGCAGGACCTCCCTGTTCCCAATGTGTTGATCGCAGGCTTGCACACCTGCCTTTGAGACTATTGAGAACAGGGATAATCCTTGGGTAATTTCCTGCCTTGCAATGGCAATAAGTGAGAAAACATCCAACACAACTTTATCCACCCATGCCCCAGTTTTCACCATGAGAAGCAGAGGCACCAGTAGCCCCAGAGCCTTCCCATATGATGACAGTTCTTGCAAAGCAGATGTCCCCCTTCCTTAGGTATCCACTTGCTGCAGTTTTCTTGACATTTTCCCTTACGGGAATCTCTCTCTTGACAGACATAGTGTGAACAGCTTTCATGGTCATGGCTTGCTTTCTCAGCCAGTGACCACCAAAACATGAGCTCCTGTGCCCAGGAAGCTGTTTTCTGTGGTTCCCTGAAGAGTGAAGGAGGCTCATACAAGCATCTGCCTGTCCTGTATCCAAAACAGGGCCAGGGCAAGACTGACAAACAGAAAGAAAAATTGGACTCTGACATATTTCTTCTTCACCTGGCCAGTGACTCATTTGGCACTGGCGTCTCAGCTCAAAATTAAAACTTAGATATGATCCAATCTGCAACACATAGAAGGAGGTATTTTCCTCTCTCTGTTCCAGGACTCTCCCACTAGACCACAAAGGATTCAGCAAACAGAATAATGTGTTTTCTGTGCTATGTATAATGAAATTATATTCACCACAGTTCCTACTGGGAGTTTTTGAACTTCAGGTTTATTTCTTAAACAGCCACCAAAGGTTTTATTGCCAGAACAAATAATTAAAGAGAGAATGGAGAACCTTGTCTAATGGATCTAAGTAGTTCAAAGGAGATAAAATGGTAGGTTTTACTCATATAATTTTCTAGGGATTGTATCACAGAGACTTATATGATCAATTATAGGGCAAATTTAAATGAAGCAAGGGTTTTTAAAAGTTACACCTGCTTAGCCATATCAGAAAATCATTGAACTGCTCAAAACTAGAAAAATCACCCATTAAAATAATTATCACTTAGAAATGCAGCATTAGAGAAAGGTAATACAATGTGAGCTGTCAGCCTGTGTGATATATGTGTGATTTAGCTCTGTGGATGGATCCATTTTCCAGTTACAATGAAGCCTGTGCTAGAAACCACTCTTCTTAGACAGCCACTGATTTTACAAGAACATCCAAAAATAGCTCTATTATTTGTTATCTTTTTTCTAAAACATTCTCTCCCTTAATTCTCTAGTCTCCAGGGTGGTGATTCTATACAGCCTTCAGACTACGTGTATTTTGGAGAGTCCTGCGTGGTATTTTTGGTATGTCAAAACTTGGATTCTAATTTTGAGAGCAACTTGACAACATCATGGAAGTAAATTAAGCACAATGAGATGAGGAATGGCTCTGTAATAAGAACAAATATAACCGCAGTCAGGATGTCTTTCTGCTTCAGGAATAGTATTCATAACAAGAATTTGCAGTAAATCAGCTCATGTCAAAGATCAGCTCATTCCCCAGCATGCAGATAAATCCAGTTCCATGAACTAAGGCTGTGTCACCCAGCTACGTTCTCCCTGTTCCCAGCACCTCTGCACGAGGAAGGAGAACTGCTCACAAGAGCCCAGTACTGTCCTGGACCTCTCACAAGGGAACATTGATTTCAGTATGGAGTTAAGTCTGGATGGCACTAATCCCATCGATAAAACAGTTACTTTCAGGGAATGTTTTCCCATAGTGAAAAGCCTCGGGTCCCATTCCAAGAATTGATACATTCAATAAGGTTCACATCGTCACTTTGTCAGTGACTCATGTAAGCAGGCTTTTCAAAGCTCAGAACTGATCGCTTAGCCTTTGTTTATTTTTTTAAACCCAGAAAAGAGCACATTTTGCTTTCCTATTTTTTTTTTTCTCCTTAACACTCAGGTAAACATAATGCTTACCAATATTCACATACAAAATACACCTTAGCCTATCTGCTCTCCTCCCGTCAACGCATGTGTCTGTTAACGACTTCAGCACAAGACCCTATGTTTAACTACAGCTTCTGCCTTTCAGTTGTGTTAATCAAGACAGAAATAAGTGTCTCAATGCATCTCCCCATCATTCATTTCTTGTCAGTCACTGTCATCACAGAAATAGCTGCAGAATTGTTCAGAGTTGTCCAGGGAATCTGGATACTCTCTTCCCTTTAAGTTTACTGGAAAGTACTTGTCTGATCAGGCAGTTTCACATAGATAGTTTCATGCATTTCACCCACAGCGGTGCCAAGGGGCTGTTCGAACAAAGCCTTTTGTGTGCAAAGCTGCTATTGAAACTAGTCAGCTGCTGAGGATGGTAAGACTAGGCACTTCATGAGCTCTATACAGAAACAGAAGTGAATCTCCAAGAAAAGAAGAAAAAGCTCATTTTGGACAATTCCAAAAGAAACATTCCAGTATCTTGACTCAGTTGGAAAGTAATTAAGATAATCTGGAAATCAGATTCAACGTCTAGTAGGAAAGAAAGACTCCCACTGCTAAGAGAAATAGCCTTGCAGGAGACACTGGTGTATAACATATATTCTGGTGTAACAGTAAATAACTGCATTGTTACTGGGATGCTAAATTCTGTGTTAATAAACAAACCCTGTATTTTCACTCATTTACAGCTCTGCTTGCTTTATTTTCTTCTTTCCTTGCTTGTTGTTGTCCCCTCATACACATGCCAGGCAGCTTTACTGTAAATCCTTTTCATCACACTGTCACACTTACTGACATTTCAAGGATGTTTCATTTGAAATGTTAAGAAAAACAGCTTCTCACAACCTTCCAGAAAGAAGCATCAATGACTGGCAGCATTTGAACTCATTTTGTCTCACCTCCAGCTGGACCCCAGCCCTGAGAAGCAACATCTGGAAACAGGATCCCAGGGAAACTTCTAAAGGCCCTTGCACATTTTGGGTTCACCTCTGACACCACCTCATGGCAAGAATTCACCCACAGCTGTGTGCTATAATTTAGCACAAGCTACCTCAGGTTATTTATTGCCTGTCTCCTCCTCAGTTTTAGCCTTTTGTGCACAATTTTGTTCATCCTTGATATCCCTTGTTGCCTCCTCAGCATGCAGCTCTCCCTGGTTCCTCCTCTTCTGTTGTTGCTCACACCAGAAATTCACTTAGCATATTGCATTTTAAAATCACTGCTTCTCTAAATCCTCACCTGGTGTCATTCATAGTATTACTTGAAAATTAACAGCTCAAGGCCATTTAAGGCACTGAAGGATATGGATCTCTGTTCTCAAGTTCATCATGTAAGTTCTTTGAGATAGGGACTACAGTGGAAATAGGTAAAAATATAAATGAGTAGATAAAAGTGTGTTGTCAGAGTCTATGTGCAGTCTAAACAGGAAGAGAAAACTTCTGGCCCTTGAAGTACAAGACATATGGCTAAGAGAATAACCGAAGATGGCCCCTGGTAATGGACTGTGTGATCTTGGACTTTAAAAGGTCTGGAGAGGAGGGCAGAAACAAGGTGGTAGAGCAGAGTCTAAGTCTTCATGGTCAGATAGATGGAGAAAGCTGTTGTAACTGTGCAAGAGTGAAGGCCATGAAGGACAGGTGTCCTCCTGTGCACTGACCCTTCGCTGGGAGTTCTCCTGAACTTCAGCTGTGATGTGGGTGATCCTCCATGAATTAATAGGTTTATCGTATGCTGTTTTTTCTGTTCAAGACGTACCACTTGCAAAACAGAAACTTGATATGGAACAGAGTAAAAGCCCTTATTCAGTTTTGATCTGCTGGAACAGTGGTATTTGGCGACTGTAAAGGAGAAAAAAATCAAGAAAAATATGCTGTAGACTAAATAGATACCTGTGTCACTACTCATCATTTCTCTACTTAAAAAAACAAAACAAAACAAAACAAAAAACCGAAAAAACACAAAACCAACCCAAATAGGGGACCCAGATTTTCTTAATCTGCTCAGAAATAATTTCCCTGATGATGAGTTTTGTCTTCCCATCTTATTCCTCTTCTGTGTTAATCCTGTTCTTGTGATAGACCAGCACCAGCTGTCATTGATATCAGAACGGACTGAATCAAGGACTCTCATTGTTTCCTTGCTCTCCATCACTGCTCTCTCTCTTGCTTGCTTTCTTTTTTGGTTTGAAAAAGAAAAATCACACAATCAATGATATGCCAACGTGAGATTCACTTTACTACCCAACCTTTGGAATCGCAATGAAATTGTGAAATCGCAGTCTTCAACAATATTTGATTGATGCCCTTTGAAGGTGGGACAGAAAAAGTCAATAAAGTCTCATTTCTTCAGAATGTCTTGTCTGCTGCTTTTTCATATTTGCCCTGTGGGATATTTGGCAATTTTTCACACAGATCACGTAACCAAGTTGACTTATCACATGCAGTTCTTTAAAATAACACTGGAGGAATTCAAGGATTTTACTTAACACAATATTGTGAAGAAATACATCAGAGTTCTGTTTGCATTAGCTATAATTCCCTAACGTCCCAGTGGGTCTGTTCAGCCAGAGCTGGCAATAAAGCTAAAGTTGTTTAGGCAATAATTAAGATTTTAATCTTGGAATTTTATTTAGAGTTCTACTTGGGGAAAATCTTTATTTAAGAACCTCTGTCCAGATCAATGGTGTCTTGGGTCAGACAAATGTCTCAAAAAGAGACTATGATGTGCAGAGCATTTTCTATGACACCAGCAATCAGTACTGGTGTCTCCTGTGAAGTCTGTGTTCAAGAGAGTTGTGAGCAATTCAAACCGCAATTATCCAGCATTCCCAGGCCCTGCCTGCTTCCGTGGTCAATAAAGGGAAGCAATCAAAGCACCCTAGGGAGGTACCTATAGATTATGGTTTGAATATGGGCCCTGCTTCTCAGCCAGGCTGTGTGGAGCTAACACGGGGAAGTCAGAGGTCTAAACCACTCTCTTGGATGTCAATGTCATATGAGGCATCTAAGCAGGACACTTAAGGGCTCAACCATCTGTTATGTTAAGGCTTAGACCTTAATACCACTCCCTGTGGGAGCAAGTTTTTTCATAAATAACAAGCCAGGTTGCTTTTATTGCGGGTTGTTTCATTTTTACTGCCTATGTAGAGCAGGAGCCCAGTGCCACAACCCTCTCTGCGGAGGAAAACCCCCTCTGTTGACCTCCAAAGCAGCTCTGCATCAGCATGAGGTTGCGAGCCCTCAACATCCTACTTCTGGCACTGCTCAGTCCACATGAATCGCGCTTCCCACTATGGTGGTGCTGGATGCGACATTTCTGCAGCCAGCAAAGCAGCAATTCATGTGCCCCAGCAATCTCTGAGGGACGCTGCAAAGCCCATCAGATCTCCTTGCATTCTCTGTGACAACTCTCCATGGTGTTGCCTCTGACCATGCAGCAACAGCAGCGGGCCAAATCCCCAGCTCTTGCTCAGTCTGTGTTCCAGGCTTATTGAGGAGATTGACTGCTCTTTAACTTAATAAATAACAAGTAAGAGACAGACTATCAGGTAGAACAGAAACAGTCGCTGCCCTATCTTTGAACAACACGTGAAATCAGAGTGTCCTCACCCTTGCCGAGGGCTTTCTGGTGTTATCTTAATAAAAATAATTATCCTAATTGCTCACTTTAAGTATTCCAGGTGCTGACAATACTTGTGCCTTATAAATGGAAACATGAAATGAGAAAATAGATGAAGCAACTACTCTTGTAAAGAAAAACTTAATCTAAACATTTAATTCCCATCACAGCAGCAAACCACATGAGGAATGTGGCTGTAGCATAGCATCAGCCACTACAGGTTAGATGTCTTTGTTTAGCACTAAAAGCTTCATCAGTCCACAAGTCTTTTGGTCCTGCTTGTGCCCTGATTCCCCCAGAGAAAGCCCATGTCTCTGGATGAGGGCTTTCAGGGTCTATGTGCCTCCATAGCTCCTGAAGCTTGGTATGGTGCAAGGGGCTACCCACATTCAGTGGAGAATATCCGTTCCTGTGGGTGAGACACTAACAACTTGCAAAGTCTGGTGATGTAGCTCTTTCAAATGGTTATATTATGCCCAAACCCTAACCATTTCACCTTGAGGACCACAGCAGAAGAAACAGAATGCATTGCAACAGCACAGTGTGCAAGGGTTGCCCTGGCAGGGTAATAGTGATGTCTGCAGTAACCTGTGGTGAGGGGTAGGAATGCTGACGGAGCAAAAAACACATGTGCATCTCCTGCAATGCTAGCGTGGGGTAGTTCTGCACGCCCCACGTTTGACACGGGAGGTGGAAAGCCTCCTTTGAAGCCCTTGTCGCTCTGCTCAGCCGTGCCCAAGGCAAACAAAACTGCGTGGAATCAGCAGAGATGGCTGCAGGTGTCTGCGGGAGCGGCTCTTCCCTGTGCAGAGAGGACACAGGTGGAGTGGGCATTTCAAGCCTGATGAGAGGGGCTGAGGGGGACTGTGAGTGCTGCCTTCATACCTCAAGTGCAAGCACAGGAAGGCTGAAGAAGCTTTCTGAATTGCAAACCAGCACTGTCACAAGAGCAAAGTGACAGCAGCTTGCCACGCATGCACTTTTCCTACCCCAGTGTTTGTTTTTTTTTTTTCTCTATTTGGTTTCCACACTTCAGCATCACACAGAGAATTGCCTTCCATAGAAAAAACATACCCACCCCCAGGAAAATCAGTTTAGCTGGCATCCACTGAGGGTCCTGGTGGGCTCAGAGCAGCCCCTGACCCAGCATACGGGGCCCCCATCCGCCTGGGTCTGAAGCACAGTAACTTTGTAAGCAGCACTAGGTGGTGAAGTGCTGGGGGCAAAAGGAGGTTTGGTTTGATTTGATGAGCCAGAAGAGTCCTATCAGTCCTACAGCCCTCAATCTCCCTGGGCATTTCCATTAGGAAACAGAAATAGAGCTTATTAGTCCCTGTCTTATTTATATCCATCTGAATCTTTACTAGTTGCCATGCTGCCGGTGACCAAGTACAGTGAGTGTAAGGGGGCACTCATCTGGGGCAAACTTCATGAGTTCCTAATTTTTAAGTACAGGTTTGTGTGACTTAAGCCTGTTCTTCATGCTTCCTGTAGTGTGTCATTGCCAAGATGATCCAGCAGTGTAACAACAGAGGCTCCAGTCTGAATTTTATTCGTCATGAAAATTTCAGGCCATCACGAATCTTCAAGAATATATCCCTTTATATAACTGGCAATGCTCTGATGTGAGTCAGTTTGTGAATCATAGGAGATACAACTTAGAAATCAAAGTAGACCATGCGCTATTCTTTAACAATACAGAGCTATTTTTCTGTCGTACCAAATGAATTTATTCTTTCAGTTCATTACTCTTCCCTTTCCCTCTTCCAATTTTTTTTTTTTTTTTCCTTTTAACAGTTGCTTATTTGTCCCTGGCTGGAGGCACATCCTGCCCCAGGCCTGCATGCCGGTGCATTCCCCTCATCACTGGGTGCTGGGACTCAGTGGTGCAACCAGCACGTGGCACCAGCAGGGATGCTCCCGAAGGTCGTCATGCTTCCTGCTCTCGTGCACACTGCAGCAGTGCCCAGAAGGGTTTGCCAGGACTGTGTGAAAACTGCATACATGATGCAAGTATGTTTTGATGAACTGCAATGTGGAGCCCCAGCTGGGGCTCTTGTGCAATGGCTTTCTCACGCTAAAGGCAAGCTTTGTGCTGGAGTATTTTGCTGCAAAGGGCCCAAAACATGCCAAGGACTAAAGTACGAATGCACAGACACACTGAGGTGCACACAGGGCCTGCATGTGCTGGGGATTTGAGGGCTGTGAAGGACATGTCCCCCCATGGCTGCGTGCCCGGGTGCAGCCAGGGTGAGCCCACACAAACGCACATCTGGGACAGCAACCTTCTGGCCTGGGTGAGCAGTTCTGTTCCTTGTAAGAGCAGGAAGCTGATTTTCCTGGTGGTGGGTATGGTTTTTCCATGGAAGGCAATTCTCTGTGTGATGCTCAAGTGTGGAAAGCAGATAGAGAAAAAAAAAAACCACTGGGGTAGGAAAAAGTTTCCCGTGAATTTTTTATCCAGTGCTAAATCATTTTACATTCAACCCCCTCCTGGCCAAGTTTTCAAGGGGATGAGCTGGCACAGTCAAGCTGGAGAGGGAGAAAAGTAGTTTTCCCACAAGTGCTTCAAGATCCATCTGTCTATCCCTTAACAAATAACCTAACTACAGAGTGGAGATAAGCTGGAATAGGAGTAATCCTGTTCATTTGGTAGATACAGATGTGCAGGTAGAGAAGAACTCACTCGTGGCTGGGCAGAGGGCCCACATAGGCACACTCCCGCCAGGGACAAGCCCAGGAGGAACCCTGCTTAGTTCATGTTGCAGCTCCGGCAGGGCCTGGCTTTTCCCCTTTTGCAGACAATTTGCCCAAACCTTAGTTCAGGTTGCCTGCAAGTTTGAAGGAGGACTTCTCCCTCCTCAGTAAGGTGTCCCGTCCCGGTGCTACGAGCATGCTCCCAGCCCTCATGACCACATTCGACCAAACCGCCAGCCCCATTCTGCTGTTTTCCTGGGTTGCTTTTGGTGGCAAAACACAAAGAAATGTGGGCACCTTCTCCCACGCCAGGTGAGGTCCCAGTCCCTCCTCACTCCCCTGAGCTGGTGTGGAGTTACATCGGGGAGTCCTGGGAAGCAGAGGGAAACCAGGGAGCGTGCGAGTGAGAAACTAAAGCTAATGAGAGTAACTAGCGCTGTGTGGGAGCTGGAATTTCCATTTTTGTGGGGAATTCCCGGGTTTTGCAATGGGCTTTTATTCTCTGCTGGATTTAAACCAACAAGTTTTGGAATTTCCTATGAAACTAAACTCAAGAAAGACGAGCAGATGCTTTGATGCCTGTCAAAGTGTTTGTTGTCATTTCAGCAACTGACAGGACTTTTATTTTTACATTAAATGAATTTCAGAACAATATGCTGCCTCACAAAAGAACAAGCCAAGTATTTTACCACGAAGGGTTGAAGGGATTTTATTCCTCTAGTGCAATGCTTCCTTGCTTGCTTCCAGGAATTTGCTCAATCTTTTTCTTTAGTTGTTCCCTTAAAAATTTTCCCTTAAAATGATACTTTCTCCTGGAAAAAAAGAAAAAAAAAAAGGAGATATATTTTCTCCTGTATTACTACTGCTAACAAAGCTAAGCAATTTTATTGCTCTTGCAACCACACATCTACCTCTAGCACTTCTTGAATGCTTGAAAAACAGCCCTATGGAAATAAAAAACAACAACAACATTTTCCTTTCTCCCAGGTTTTCTTGAGTGCTACCTGTGCTGGAGGGATGGCCTGGTGGCACCTGGGAGGGGACTGGCATCCGTCTGAGCTCCCCTCACATCCCAGGGCCCCTGCCAAGGGGAAAGAGGTGGGGAAGGATTAAAGCAGCCGTCCAGGCTGGAATTAACTGAAAATTTGATGGCTGTGGAAGCAGAAACAAAATTCAGCCTCTGAGCAGCTGCCTTTGTTGGGTTGACAGCTAAATCCTGGAGAAGAGCAAGCCCTGACGGATCTATCAGTAAGACCAGCTCTGCATATGTATTTTTGGCTACAGGTTTTCATCAGTAAGAAAAAAATACAAACACTTTATCCATATCCTCCTGTTTTCCATAAATCATGATCCTCCTGTGGCAAGGCAGTCCTGCAAACCTGTCTTACTCGATGCACTGATTCCCACCGTGGTTTTCCCTGGTAGCTGTGCCCAGAAGCAAATTCCTCCTCCAGTTTTGGTGGGCACAAGAGCCACCGCAGTGCTAGCCATCCTCCTGGAGGATGAGCACTCCTTCAACAACGTAAATCAAAGCTCTTACCTTCTTTCTTGGCCATATTTGTTATTTCGTCTAAGTCAAACCCATCTGAATTCCTGAAAGCCAGATATCCTGATCTGCATAAGGAATGTGTTTTATCAAAAAGAGCAGTGGGGTCATTTCTTTGTAGAGCTTTAAAGGCTTGTGTCTGTACTAACTGCTTCTCTCCATTTAATTATTTATTTAATATCCACCACCCCATTGCTGCTGCCTGAAATACACTTCAAAGCTCCAAAACGTGAGCTAGGCACTTATAAATTTCAATGTAAATTGAAGTAAAGAAGAATTTTTGGAAAGCCATCAAAGATATGCATGGAAAAGCTCCCTGAACCATCCCTGCTCCCAGCAGGCAGCCATCATGCTTCATGGTTCCTCCCTGGTAGAAAAAAAACTAATGGATGACGGTGCCCTTCCAGCACCAACCTCTTCTCCCAGGATTGCAGTGGGAGGTAGGTGCCTAAGCAGAAAATGACAATGGATTTCTATTTTTTTTTTTTCCTAGTCCATCAGCTCAGTTAAGGGTTTTCTTTCTACCCTGTTGGTCTTGGAGTACTTTCCTTGTCTTCAAACCATTTAGGTCAGTTTTGCTCTTCACTCTGCCTGCCACATGCTCAGGATTCTTCTATTTCCAGTGCCTCACACTCCTCTGTGTGTTGCCATGTAGGGTATCTTTTAGGAGCCATTCCTGACACGCATCCAAGTCATCACAGCTGTCTTTTCCAGCTCTTCAGTAGCAGGGCAGTTTCTTGTGTTAGCTGTTTCCCTCATCACATCATCTTTTATTTTCTCCAGCTCCAGCCCTGGCAGACTTCTTTCCAGCTGGCTCGTTTCCACGGTCCCTATCCCCGGGTTGCTGCCATTTCTCATGCTCCAGCACCCTGACCCATTCAGTGGAGCTGTCCTAGATGTGCTCATTCCCAGCTTCAGCAAAATGTTGGGAGGGCCCTCCAGTCCTTGCGGAGTTTCTAGCCTCGAGTTTCTCCTAGTACCGTTTTCACAGCTCTTACCACTGCCATTAGTTCTTCACCAGGTTTTTCATCTTGTCCTCATTTTTCATCTCCCAGTTCAATCTTGGCCTCTCCCTGTTGTCCTTTCCCATTTGACATGATGTTTACCTGCATGCTGAGCCTCTATCCAAACTTTCTGTTCTTTCGGTCGCACCTCATCAGTTATTCTCTGCAGACCTTTCTTCATCATCAGTGATACCAGGTCAACAAGAGAGCTGAGCTGGGAAAATGGCAATGAATAATTAATCTGATGAGCGTAGCTCCTTTGTGTGTCGTGGCATAGCTGCGAGCAGCTTGCGTTTCCCTGGACTGCCTCCAAGTCCTAGCCCCACTTTAAAAGTCCATTAATCACCACCAGTTTAATTATTCACTTACAGGCTCACCAACCCTGGAGAAGCCAAGCCCTGTGCATGTCCAGCCTGGGTCTCACCAAGCCACGGCCCCACCAGCACCTGTTACTTGCACCTGGGTTCAACACTGGTAGGCGAGTGATATTCCCTGTCTCGGTGCCAGTACTCTGGAAGGAACGGGCGAGAGGTTCCCCTCGGAACTGAAAATCTGGCTCACACACACCTGTGGAGGCAGCGTGGCCGGTCCCCAGCGCTGAGCACGGACACCAGCGAGGCTGGGCAGGGGGAGCACGGCGGCTGGCTCCCACGGGGGTTTTGAGGGGATAAGAGGCTGTTGTGGCACATGGATGGGAGCCATCACCCAGCTCACATCACAGGCGAACACAGACTTCTCCGTAAGCAGTTGTGTGGACTACCAGGTAATTTTAAAATCTAATTTCAGCACTAGTTAAGCCAGAAGAAAAGGTTGTCAGGAAGCTGAATTGCATGGGGAGACCTCCGACTCTCAGAAATGTCAAGAATTAATCAGCGAAGCCTGTGCACAGGACACGTCTTTCCGAGTAATCCTTTTAATGAAAAATGGATATATAAACTGAGCCCAGCCCCTCCTTCATGTGTAACCCACATCACAATTAAAAGACAGAGCAAATGCAAGCGAGAGAGCATTGCATGCATTGCTAATGGGTTGTCTTTGTTCTCTGCAGGGATGGGATTGTTTCCCTTTTCGCTTCCAGCACTGCCTTTGCACAGCGGGCTGCAACGATGATTAATAGGAGGAAGAAACCCACTGACCCAAACCTAAGTCCATTACAGTAAATGGACGCTGTCCATTGATTTTGCTGCGTCCTTCCTCCCACAGCCTGGTGAGATCTGACATCCCTACGCTGGTCTGCAGCGCTGCTGCCACTTGGGAACTGCTTGGGCTGGGAAGGCGGGAAGGTGGGGACAGGAGGGTCTGTCTGGGAGACCCCTCCTGCGAGACCACGGCAAGCTCAGATCAACCCCCGCTCTGTGTCCCCATCTCCACCAGCACTGTCCTGTGCAACAGGCTTTGGGTCCACCACATCATGACGTTGCTTCTTATGAAGCTAAGGGTATGTACTGTTGCCCCAAATTACTTTCAAAAATCGTCGTAGTGATGGGCGTCAGTGTAAGAGGCAATGAAGGCCCCAGGAGGGGGATGCAGCTGGGTACCTGAACCCCCTGCATGTGGTAGGGTCTGCCTCACATCTCACTGATTCTGAAAAGCTTGGGAAGCGAAAAAGGCTCCTGAAACGCAAGTCCTGGCAAAGGAAGGCTGCTCCTCTGGAGGGCCCCGACGCTTGGTCACGTCGTGCAACCAGATCCATGCAAAGCTGGCCTCATCTGTTGGAGCTGAAAAGTCTGTCAGGGTTGCAAACCTGTATTTTTTGGCATACCCTCATCTGGTTCACCAGAGCTGACCGCCTATGATCTGCTCATCTTTTTGCCCTTCAAAAGCTTCCCCTTTGTGTTGTCACAGTGGAGCCTGGAGGTCCCGTTGGTATCAACTGGCACAAAAGCCAGCACTCCAGACAGGTGTAAGATGAATGCAGCTCCTTTCTTGCAATACCATTACAAGGCCCAGGCAGACAACAAACCACAAGGGTGGGTTTGCCTGGATATTCATAAGTGAGAACAGGCATGACTCTAAAAACTGAGGTAAAGAAGATCAACAGGCAACAGACACAAATACTAAGCAACAGCTGAAGAAACCCTTGAAATACACTGAATGCCATCCTGGGGCTGTTTTCTCTCCGGATGAAAATAGCTTGCAAGACTCTAAATATTGGCTAGATGTTTGGATACAGCAAAATGGCATCTATAAGTCAGAGAAGGTTACTTTCACATGGGATCTGTTAAAAATGTTGTAATAACAGTTTAGAGAAAGTTAGGGGTATTACACCATGGGATTTTGGATCACAGCCTGCCGCAGAGTTTTATCTCCACAAAATCAGCGATGTGGCAAAGCAAGCCCTGGTAATATCTTGATGTGCTTCTCCCTGCAGCCTCACTGTGAGGCTTATGATGCTTGGAAACAGAATACGCAGTGTGTTTGAATTTATGAGATTTTGAATTATTTTGGGGTAAAAATCTCACAAAGATTTTTCTTAAAACAAGTCTACGTGTTTAAAGGGTAAGAAAGACAGAAAAGAGGATAAATGGGGCAGGAGATACTGTAAGCTATTTAAAATATCATTTTCAAAATGAGAAAACCCTTCTTCACTGCACTCCGCCATCCTCCCGCCCTGTGAAGCCCATGAACCTTGGGGTGCCCTGAGTTCAGAGACTCCCTCCATGGGGAAAAAAGGACCATTTGCTTCCCTGTTCTGTGCCAAGTGGTGCCCTGGCCTCTATCTGCCGTGCTTGGCACTCACTGGCAATATAAACCAGGGTTTCCTAAGCCGCAGTTGTAGCCTGCACAATAGGAGTTAAATTAATGAACATGTGGCCTTCTAAAGGCAGACAGATCCCCCAGGCTGGGGCAGGCAGGGAGGGAGGCGAAACGCCTGGGACCTCACACAAAATGTGAATGCGTTGCCCTGATTTGACCACGGGGAAATAATGGGGAAATAACGGTGCCCCCTGGGCCAGCCCTGGGCAGCTGCTCCCCCACCTCCGCCTTTCCAGCTGCCCAGACCCAGCTTTGCTTTGCAGTAGCTGGTTCTCCTGGGGGTGGCAGAGGGAGCAAAGCCTGATTTCCTACCAAGCTGGGCCCAAAATCTTCACCTTTCAGTTGCTCATCTCCTTACATCACAACTCATGTCCTATTTCCCTCCTCTGTGCCCAGCTGGCCCCTACCCAGTAACTCCAGTGGGAGATGGGCCATCTCCATGTGCTGGTGCCATGCCTCCCAGTTCCCTGCATTGGCCGTTGGTGGATCAAACCAGCAACAAATAACCTCGCTCACACTCCTGCCACTCACTCACTCCCACTTCAGGTCTCCATCCCTCTCACCCACCCAGCTGTCACTCCTCGCATCACTTGTAGGAGCTTCTCAGCGCTGGGACCATCACCTGCCTGCCAGGCCGAGTTAGGGTTGATCAATGGCATCAGCAGCCATTGAGAGCAGGCAGACTCAGCTGGCTGCCTGACCAGTGAGACAGATGGACAGACAGCTAGCTGAGTTTACATGCCTCATTTCTTCAAAAATGTAGGCTAAAATTAAGTTTCCATGCTCTGACAGCACCGGTTTCTATGATGATGTGAAAAGGTTGCTCTGGGGCTCACTGCACATCTTGGACAACTAAGAGGAAAAGGTCAAACAATACATATATCTGGCAATTAAAATCTCCCGATAACACAGATTTTCTTATTTCTGTGGCTGACAAATAAATCCACCTGAAGCACAGAAGCAGGGCCACACAAAATAAGGCTGGAAAAGACTTTAAACATAAATCTGGTCTCGTGCTCCTCAGCTGGCACCCTCTGCCCCCACCCCCCCTGGGGTGGGGGATCTGTGTGCCAGCCACAGGCTCAGGGGAGGGAGGATGCCTGCTATGCATCTGCCCGCCCTCCACACTTATGGTGTTTTGGAGACCCTCCCAGAGGCATCCTCACCACCAGCAGGACCTTCACTCATGCAGTGCTGGGTCCCAGCCCACCCACTGCCTGCCCATGCTCAGCTTCCTTGAAAATACAGTCAGTTAAGCCTTATGTAGCTCATCCTCCCTTGCAGAAAAAGCTGCGCATCACTTGAGTCCCAGTCAAACCCTGCTCTGCCCTGTTTATCCATCTTACTGAGGAGGGAAGGACACAAGTGGCCTGGAGCAGTAAGGCTGAGGTGTGGGACTTCCCCCCATGCACGACCATGTCCTTTCAAAGGGACAGCACTGCTGCCTGCCAGGCTTGTGGTGGCCCATGGCATGTCTGTGGGATGTATTTGACTTTGGGGAAAGAGCAGAGCAATTGTTCTCTTGCTGTGTTCGTTTCTGCTCCATCTGGTAGCAGTCACAGCAAAATGACACCAACAACATGCAGGTGGTCCCCAGCCCAGAGCCCCTGTAGCTGTCTGCAGCTGAAGTTTTCTGCTTTCTTCCTTCACACCCTGCTTGTGAGACCGGAGGGGGACACCCCAGGGTACCCTTCAAACAGTGCATCTGCAACCCCACACAGTGAACACGAGCCAGGGTCTGAGGGCTGCAGCACCTTTGCTATGAGGACAGGCTGAGTTGGGGTTGTTCAGCCTGGAGAAGAGAAGGCTCCAGGGAGACCTTATCATGGCCTTTCAGTACTTAGAAGGAGCCCACAAGAAAGGTGGGGACAGGCTTTTTAGCAGGCCTTGTCGCGATAGGACAGTGAGTAATGGTTTTAAACTGAAAGANGGGTGAGCTGTGGACATCCCTTCCAACCCAAACTGTTCTCTGATTCTATGATCCCCTCTACCCTGAGGACTGCTCATCGCAAACCGAACCTCCCACTTCTCCTTGGAGGAAGGCACAGGAGGTTTTGCTGACGTGATGACAGCCTTTTAGATCTATGGCAGTAAAAGAGATCAAAAAGTAAATTAAAAAATACCATTAAGAGACATGATCTGAGACCAGCATCTCCTGTGTCCAGCCACAGGGTCAATAGGCCAGCAGGGGCAGGAGGATGCTGGAGGCAGCGCTGGCTGCAGCAGGCCGGGAAGGGGCCAGAAGCCCCTCTGAACCTCGTTTGGGACCCCTCATCTTCAGCGAAGCCTTTCTGAAAGCCCAAAAGCTTTCTTCTCTTCAAAGCTCAGCTGCAGCTCTGCACCGCTGCACACGTAAAAGTCTCAATAAAATGTGCTTTAAAAATAGATGAGCAAAACCCAGGGGCTTCTCCTCAGGCAGGGAAGCGGGCACTGTTCAGTGCTCCTCTGCTTTACTGCAGCCAACATACACAGCACTGCCGGTGGTGTTTGCAACCGCACATTTTTGTTTCTCATCACAGTTTGCTGGTACGGACTTCAAGACTTTACGCAGAGAAACAGGGATCGATTACCTGCAGTCATCACATCCAGCCGTGCCCAGCTCCGCAGGCAGAGCATGAGCATCCCACATACCCTCCAAATTGGAGCCATTTCTGCCAGCATTAAATAGGCAATAAAATAAATTTCTGCATGTGAGTAAGATAAGCTGCTGGGATGGATTTCCTCCCCATATTCCCTCTCTTCTTTATGGTTTGTAGGAAGCGAAACACATGCTGCATCCCAACACCCACGTGCTGTCTTCGGGGCACTCTCCATGGCAGTGACGTGCCCAGCTCCCGGGGTCAGGCAAGGGCAAACTGATGGGCTTTCTGTGTTTGTGAAATAACAAAATAATGCATGGCCTCTGCCAGGACCTCTGGTCCGTTCCTGGTGAAAACCGGGGATGTCAGAAAATGGAAGTGTCTCAGATGAATGGCAGGGATAAGATGAGAAATTTCCTGATGTTCAAACAGGAGCTGCAGTCAAGGGATTTTGCTTTTCAGCCAGAATTTCATATGGCTGCCACCATCCTCCTGGCTTCCCCTTTGACATGAATCTCAGTCGACATCTCACTCCTGTAATTAGGTAATTATGTCAATTATGAGGGTGAGGGAAAATTTTCAAGCTTGTATGTGCCAGCACAGCCTCCTGGAGCCAAACTCTCACCACACAGCCAACACCTATGGCTCGGGAAACCTTCCGCGTCAAGGATGAAATTCACCCCTAGGAGGGATGTGCCAGGGCAAACCTTCCCATGCATACGTGGTCAGCAGTCAGGGAAGGGTCAGGGCTGAGATACAGATGTGCGGTCACTTGCTCGTCCCCTGCCTCTGATCTGGAGGTGCCTCTGGGTCTGTGCATGCCCACTGATACTTGGGGCTGCTGTGGTGGGAAGCTGCTGCCTTGGTCCCTGAAACACTGTGACATGTAGCTCTGCTGCACAAACTGCTGTGAAACCAATGCATTTCACAGAATCACAGAATGGTTGGGGCTGGAAGGGACCTCTGGTGATCATCCAGTCCAACCCCTCTGCTTAAGCAGGTTCATCCAGAGCAGATTGCACAGGAAGGCGTCCAGATGGATTTTGAACGTACCCAGAGAAGGAGACTCCACCACCTCTCTGGGCAGTCTGTTCCAGTGCTCTGGCACCCTCAAAGTAAAGAAATTTCTCCTCATGTTCAGATGGAACCTCCTGTGCTTCAGTCTGTGCCCGTTCCCCTCATCCTATCATGGGCACCACTGAAAGGAGTCTGGTCCATCCTCTTGACACTCACCCTTGAGATATTTATAAGCATTGATGAGATCCCCTCTCAGCCTTCTCTTCTCCAGGCTGAACAGACCCAACTCTCTCAGTCTCTCCTCATAAGAAAGATGCTCCAGACCCCTGATCGTCTTTGTAGCTCTCTGCTGGACTCCCTCCAGTAGTTCCTTGTCCTTCTTAAACTGAGGAGCCCAGAAATGGACACAGTACTCCAGATATGGCCTCACCAGGGCAGAGTAGAGGAGGAGGAGAACCTCCCTCGACCTGCTGGTCACACTCTTCCTAGTGCACCCCAGGATACCGTTGGCCTTCTTGGCCACAAGGGCACATTTCTGGCTCACAGTCAACCTGTTGTCCTCCAGGGCTTTCTTCTCCCTCTCGTTACAAGCAGGCGAGAGAACCATTTGACCCTCTGAAAGCCGCGGTGTGTGCCACGTGCCCACGAGCGATCCGGGCCCCGCTCCACACCCCGGCTGCAGAACCACAGCTGGGTCTGTGGGCAGAGAGCCGAGGGACCAGCGGCATCCCCTGGCATGGGGCAGACATCTAGAGGGAAACTGCATGGAGCTCAGCAGGGTTTTCCACAGGGGCTCCATGAACATTATATCAAGGTACAACCTGAAGTCCTCAAATGGCTCAAAAAATAGCTAAGTAGTAGCTAAAACTTGCTGGAGGGGGTAAAAGCATCTTCAGTGACCTCCGCTCCCTGCTGCAGGAAGGTGCAGCACTAAATGGGGGAGCAGCAAGGCTGTGGGGCAGAGCCAGGGGCACCCCATCCCAGAGCACTGGGCAGGAGGGGGATCCAGCACTGCCCCGGCCTCAACCCTCAAAATAAACATCGGATTTCCACTGCATGGGCTTGTGGTGAAGCCTAACAGCACTTTGGGTCATTTCTAGAGAAGGGTTTATTTACTCATCAGGAAGTGCATTCTTCTTATGCCACTGATGGCAAACGATCTTGCAGGGGGATGGAGCAGCAGAACGAATTGCAGCTTCCAGAGCCGAGGCTTTGCTGTGGCAGAAGAGGGGAATGCCTTTGAACCAGCAAACTGAGCTGGGGCACGGGAATTTGACGCTTTCTTGCAAGGCGCCCAGCTCAGTAGGCAAACCAATGAGCTCAGCAGTCTGCAGGAAGAGCGATGAAGCAACTCCAGATAAGTGATCTCAGAGGGACAGGAAGGAATGTATTGATTTAAGGGCTCAGAGACCGCTTTCTTGCAGAGGATGCACAGGAAAGCCAGGGCTGTTTAGCTGAAGCTGTACAATTTATTTGAAGCTGCAAGATACCTGCCAGAGGAAAAGGACGGCCTGGATAGGAAACAAACCCCCTCATACTTTTGTCTCATTACCCATGTATTTTTTTGGCAGAATCGTTTGAATTGGAGACACTACTAAGCACAATGGAGAAAATAAATTATCCTTTTTAAGACTGGCCTTTCTTACATTTATCTTAATGTGGATGGTCTGTCTCGCTCCTATCTAGAAGGTAAAAGCTTTTAAGTACTCAGTGGCCCTTACCACCTGTCACACAAAGCTCCCATCATCCAGGACAGGGCTGGAGAGAGGCTGGGAGGGACTTCAGGAGGTCTCTAGTCCAACCTGCTGCTCAGAACAAGGTCAGCTGTGAGATCTGGCCAGGTTCCTAGGGGTCCAGATGGGTCCTGAAGAGTTCTGAGGACAAAGAAACAGGACAGCTTCCCTGGACAACCCATTCTGAGGCCTGGCCACCCTCATGGTGGACATTTGGTTGCATGGCAAAAGGGCATTTTCAGCCCAGCTTACCCCAGCCAGGCAACCCCCCAGCCTGTGCTGTTGCAGGGGGACAGGGCTTTGCATTTGTCCCTGTTGAATTTCATGAGGTTCAAGCTGATCCATTCCTCCTGGCTCCCTAGATCTCTCTGAATGGCAGCATATTGATGGGTCCCCTCAGTTCAGTGTCACCTGTCAAATGGACAAGTACACTCTGTTGCCTCCTCCAGGTCATTGATAAAGACACTGAACAGAACAGGTCCCACAATAGCCCTATGGTATCCCACTTGTTATTGGGCTCCAGGTAGAGCACAACCCATTAACCTCCACCCCATGAGCCTGATCATCCAACCAGCTTTTTACTTCTACCCATCCGGTTGGCCACCCATCCAGACCAGAATGTCCTAAGTTGGATACAAGCATGTGTAGGAGCAGTCACTCCGTGATTTTCCCAGGGACCAAAGAGAGGGGTGACCAGCCTGTAGCTTCTGGATTATCCTTCTGTCTGTTTGCACTTTTTTCTCATCGGGATGGGTGCAACTCTTGCTTTTCTCCTAGTGTTAGGAACCTCACACAATCTCCGTGACCTTTCAAATATCAGCACAGTTGTCACCTCCAAACTGTACTTATGGACTCATGGTGTTACACTCACCCGACCATGGTGGCAAACCTTCCAAACCTCTTACCTTGTGCTCTTCAGACCTAACAACAACAGAGGGTAAGAAGATGATGGTACATTTTCAGAGCTGATCTCTATTAAAGTGAGCATGTGTCAAAGCAAAATATTAATGGACTTTCCAAAAAGCAGGACCATGCGTGACTTTGCACTTTGCACCTGGTAAAGGAAATCAGGGTGTAGATTTGAATGGCTGCCGCTACTAACTGTTTCTCTCCCTTTCACAAATGTTGTTTTCTCTTCTGTAATTATTTATAATTGTGCTAATAACAGTCTTCCTGAAATCAATAGCTTTTTGAAGACATTAAACATGACAAAGCTTTAGGATTTTTTTTTTTTTAAATAAAATGTAACATCACCACTGTCACCTAGAGAGATAAACCTGTTCCCAGCTCCCTCTGTGGCTGCATTTACACCACGGGCAGAGTGAAAAAGCAAGTCATCAAGAGAAAGACAACTCTCCCCGCTCTGGTCCCTTCAAGGAAGTCCTCAAAGGAAAACTACGGGAGGGGAAGACTGACCCAGCCTGGCCATTGACTCTCTTAGACATCCAGAGGGATCCCCATCCCAGAGGGACTTGGCTCGGGTCTCAAAAAGGACTGAGATCTCCTGAATTCAGAAGAGGGGCGAACTCATTCAGTGGGAAACTTCCGTCACAACTCTCATCATGTTTGGTATGGGCTAAATGCAAAAAAATACGACTGGAGTCAACAGAAAACTTTCCGTGAGCTACTGTGGGACTCAGATGGGGCCACGTTTCTCAGTACCTTTTTCCTTTTGCTGCTCCTATCTATCAGCAATCCCTGGAGACCAGCCAAGTCTGCTTCCTGTGCTCCTCATTTATCAGCATACTCCTAAAAATCAATAGCCTTGCGCTGGCTACTTCTCTTAGTGCATTATCATTTCCTGCAACAAGGGTAGCTTGACAAAATGAAGTTTCAGATAATTACAGTTTGTAAAACAGCTGTGTTGACACAGGGTCTCCAGCACTCTGTAAGCCATTTAATACAATTTCTTCTGGAGGAGACTCCAAAGGATCTTGGGTCCGCGATCGATCCTTTTGCAGTTGCTACCCTTGTGTGATATTCGGTCAGGATGCTCCATCCTGCATCCATTAACAGGAATCACTTTTGATTTGAATGATGCGGGAGTCCTCTAGGTTCAATGGGCTGGGAGCCCTTTGCATTGCTGTCAGCACAAAGACGCTGAAAGGCTCCATCCACATGCAAATTGCACATCTGCTAACGCCGAAATCTCCCTCATGGCACATGTGGTCCTTCATGCAAATGGCAATCAGCCTTTCTGATTTCCAAAGTATTTGCAGCATAGCACATGCCTCCTCAGAGAAAACACGCAAGTGCCAAGTGGTTCCCAACTAAGGCAACCCCATCACAACTTGCAGCTTTTAAAAGGAAAGAGAGTAAATTGTACGGCAACTTCCACCTTGCTGATAAATCCCAGGGTAGTCTGGGCTGAGGAGGACTGAGCAAAATCCATCAGGCAGCTGTAGCGCTCATATAGTTCATCAGGCCCCTTAGGTCTGACAGATTTAACAGAGCAATTTGCACAACAGCATCATGTCACACATGAGCTTCATATATTTATATAAGTGGATCCTCAGCTCTTAAGACAGGTGCAGAAAAAAAAACACTGAGAGACCGACCAACACAGGAGGGCAAAATCAGTGCAACCTCCTTTCCTATCTTCTCTTTTCCTAGCAGGGACATCATATCAGCTTAGACTTGTATTCACATGCTGGTAGGAAAATCTCTCTTGCTGTCTCCTCATAGCACGTGAGTATTGTCCTGCAGCTTGGCATAACCAAAATACAAAAGGCCCAAAAGAGACGATGCACTGGAAGAGGAAACTAGGAGTAAGGCTGTGAGACGGCTGCTAGGGAGAGCAGACAACAGCCCTCCTGTTTGGTCCCTGGCGTTCCAAGATGCTCATGTACACCAGCCCAAACTCAGTCATCATGTGATGTACCTGTACATCAGCCCACCTTTCTTTCTATAATCAAAAGCATTTAATGCATTGGCTTGGAGTACAGCAGTCTCATTTGCCCCTTCCCCGTGTGACTGGTGGGATGTGGTTCTCTGCTGCTCTCTCTGAACGTTTCCTGCGATTGCTTAGTAATGACCGCATTAGAGCTCTTAGTCCGCACACAACTGCATCCTAAAAGATGCATACCTCATGTGAAGAAAGAAGATTGATTCCTGCTGCTGCAGCCTGGCTAAACAAATACTGTATATTACCTACATTAAAAAATAAAAATAAAATAAAAAAAGAGGATATAAATACACTGGCACAGGATCCATGCAGAGACACAAAATGGAGAAATTATTGTAGGGTCTTCCTAAAGAAGTTCAGAGACCTGCCCATTTGTAATTTTGTGATAGCACCTGAAACGCTGGCAGCCTCATCTGGTGTCTGATCCAGGCCCCAAGGAGCAGGTGAGGGTCACCACCCCAGCCTCTGTCTGTGCTTAGATCAGCAGGGCCAGCGGGAACAGCGATGGAGCAGCCGGGAGAAGGAGACACGGCTCCTCTTCCAGGCATGGCAGGATTGATGGCGCAGCATTGCCAAGAGTTTATGGCAGACAGAAAGGTGATTTTTCTTGTTGATGAAGTGAATTCTGTACTTAAAAGAGGTGTAAAGAAGGGACACCACACAGGAAGAAGTAAATTTTTGTTGAATCAGGTTCAAACATTTGGGCTGGATTTTGAGTCTAGAGATGTCTAGAGTCTAGCATCTATTTTGTGCTTCTGCACCTTTAGTATATCATACAGATTTTTTTTTTCTGGTTTTCGATATAAAAATACTGTGTTCATGCCAAAACTAGGACAAAAAGTCAAGCTACTTTTACAGCACTGTAAAGCTGAACAAAAGTGCCTGCTTTGGTATTTATCATTTGATGAGACCTCACTTGCACATTTAAGAAAATGATAGTGAGCACAAATATCCTCACACAGGAACGGCAGCAGGTACAGGAGGGAAAGTTCTGATCTGCAGGTGCTGAGAGCACGTCACCAGGACCTGGCACGAACGTCAGATGAAAAGCCACAACCTCTGCTCCCCAGAGCAGTCACTGCTGCATTTCCTGATAAAACCAGCTCTCCTCCCTTGGAGCATTCCTTAAAACAAAGCCGTTTTCACACATAGATATTGTACTTCCATAAAGAAATAAGCTCCAGAACTGCAGTTGTGAAGGACTATCAGATGTCGAAACTCAGCACCTGTACCCAGGAATCAATCTGGCCTCACTATGACAATCTGCAAAATCCCAAAGTGCTGGGAGCAGCATTATTTACAACAAGCCTTTCGTTGCTGATGCTGATGCCCAGACACTGCGGTACCCTGCTTTCTTCCCCAGCCGAATTGCACTCAGCACTTTTTCCTCCTCCTCCATTAACCACGCTACCTTTCGCCTTGGAAACCGGCACCTCTGACTGCAGCTCTGCTCCAGGGCAGCTAAATATATGATCTTCCTATTGTTCCACACGTACTTCATTTTAGTTTTGGCTGAAAACCCTTTCGACATATTTGGCCAAACCGTGCAATTAGGGATTCGTACACCTCTAATTTAAACATCTTTACACAGATGGCTGCACCGCGCGGCTGCTGAGCCCCTGGCTCCCTCCTGCCCACATCAGTGTCAGAGCAGCTGGGGCTGCCCAACACTGCCCCATGTGGGGCTGGGGGCACTGGGGGGCCGTGAGATCTCATCGTCTTCTCACTCAGCAGATAATAAGCTTCAGTCCGTGATTTTGCAAACCCCACTGGTTTTCCTTGAGGAACGGTCTGGCAAGTCGGGGAGCATTCATAGCTACTGGAGTCCCCTACATTGCACACCCTAAATGTTTTACAGGAGGTCACCTTCTGCCTCCCCCTCTCTCACACACGTCCCAGGCATTAACGACTGCAATGTCCCAGAGGTGCAGAAACTGAACCACTCACATTAAAATACCTCTTAGCAGCTGAAAAGGTAAGTTGTGCATTAGACGCCAATTATGTTGTGCTCTCAGAAGCTTCATTATCTCCAGGCTCTTGTGTTTGCTCTGACTCACTGTCATCAAAATGATTTTTGCTTCCATTTTGCCACCCGAGGAAGGAGAGCTGTCTCTCCAGGTTTTGGAATCAGCCTGCAGGGATCGGAGGAACCCCTCAGGTTTTCCCTGGCAGCAGTTACGTTTCATCCTAAAGAGAATGCAAGGAATCTCTATGTTTACTTTCTGTTGGCCAACTCTTCCCTCTTGGAGCACAGGGGAATACCTAAACCTACCCTCCAGGCAACTATTTCCAGCAGAGCTGTTAGATTATAAAAAGGGAGTCGAATAACCCTACACACCAGTTACCCTTTCCAGGAAACGGGGTGAAAGTTCTTTGCTAAATCGAAGGGGAGTTAAAGACTCAGACCCCACTACACCGACCCGACACCTTTACGACGTTTCCCGAGGCGGCCCCTGGACTCGTGCGTGCAAGCCTTGCCACGGCCAGAGCCTCCCGTCCGCGCAGGGAGCGCAGGCGTTCAGCGCTGGTGGGACAGCCCTCCCAAAGGCGGGTTTGGCACACAGCAGGCAGCAAGTCCCCACACCTTCCAGCGGCCTCGACTTCCAGAGGTAACGAGAGGCTTCTCAGTGCCTTGCCGCAGTCTCTGGGGCTCAACCATCAGTTTTCAGTTGGTTAAAACAGCCAAGCACTCACACGATATTTAACGGGAACAAAAGCCTCCTCGTAGCTTTCAACCACCAGGCAGGAGAAACTATATCTTTAAAGAGTGAGACAACCCACGTCAACCCCACCAGCCCTTCAGTCCTCACCTGGACGAAGCCCAAGGGGAGCCCAACGCCTTCACTGTGTGGCAGCAGCTGCTGGGCCAACGAGGCAAATGGAAGCCACAGGCTCAGACCCGGTCCCTTGTGAGACCCTCAGGAAGCCCAAGTCCCGCTGTCCCGCTGGTGGCAGCAAACCTCCACAGGGAGCTCGTGGGAGCGCTTTGCTGGGGAGGAGCAGCCGGCTCAGGTGTGAGTGGTGGTCGTGGGGCTAACGGGAAGGCCATGTGGCTGGTGCTCAGCGGACAGGCTGAGCCATGCAGCACCGCAGTAAGCAAGGTCTGAGCCAGGGGCTGGAAGGAAAGACAAGCAGTTGTGCAACCGGGGGAAGCTGTCAGCAGCGATCTGCGCTGACCGCGCTCCCCCAGCAGCTCTGAGGACAGGGCCGGCCCAGGACTCCCAGCCCTGCAGTTACCTCGCAGCCTCCCAGCAGCCAGCTGACTATTATTCTCATCATCACAATCCTCAAGACAATAAAACTGCACTGGCAGCCCACAGGCGAGTCCCTCCCAGGGCAGCTTGGGGCGCTGGAGCCTGGGTTGGGGGTCCCAGCCCTGCCCCACTGTGACGAGGAGCTCCAGCAGCCGAGAGCAGAACCGTAGCCAGGTCCCAAGCCACCTCCCCATGCTCTCTTCCCCACCTGCTTCCCACGCTGTCGGGGCAGCCCCATGCCAGCGTGGTGCTCGCCTCAGCAGCAGGGGCAGCGCTAATGGTACTCCTGACCCACAGAATCACAGAATGGTTGGGGCTGGAAGGGACCTCTGGAGATCATCCAGTCCAACCCCTCTGCTAAAGCAGGTTCACCAGAGCAGATCACACAGGAATGTGTCCAGGTGGGTTTTGAATGTCTCCAGAGAAGGAGACTCCACAGCCTCTCTGCGCAGCCTGTTCAGTGCTCTGGCACCCTCACTGAGATGTTTCTTCTCATGTTCAGATAGAACCTCCTGTGCTTCAGGTCTGTGCCTGTAGCCGCTCACCCTGTCGCTGGGCACCACTTGAGCAGACCCACGTCTGCTCTCATGATTAGACCTCGAAGAGCACCCCAGGGGTCACGGCCTCCCTGCTGCAGGAGGGACAGTAGCTCTCACCAGCTCAATCACCAGCGGGTTCTTTGCCGCAACGCTGTCTTGCCTAACTTGAAAGAAGAAGGAGCTGAACTGGCCACAGTGTGGGTCTGGCCTTGGCTTGGAAGCTCAAAATGTGTTTCTCTCCGCCAGGCAGTTCAGACCACCCATCAACACCCACAGCCACGGAGGAGCCCTGTGCACAGCTCAGCAGAGGGTGCTGCAGGGGCACACCACATCCGCATCGGTGACACCTTTTTCCGGTACTCGCCACGGACTCAGCTCAGTCCAGTGGTGATCAAGGCTGTCTGCAGAGAGCAGGCCCAGGATGGGAGAAAATCTGAACATCAGGAAGCTTGAAGACTTTGGAGATGAAGCCAGAGATGGTCATTGCTCAGAGGACAAGAAAAATAGAGTCTGAGGCAGCCTCCATCTCTGTTGGTTGAGGGAAGGTCTCTCCTGGGATGCTGGCAATCAGGAACCAAAGGATGTGGCTGACATTGCTTAGTTAACACAAGAGTGCAGGAGAGGGTTCTTGCATTCCAAAAGAATACTCACCGAATTTACACCACCGAAGGGCAGAACACTCAGTGGCTGGTAGAGCTGGATTTGGCAGAGCTCCCTTGCCTGGGCACTTGCTGATTCGCCACGGTGACATTTCCTCCCACTGAAGACCCACATGCTTTTCATCTGTCACCATTTACTTTGGGGCGAAAATAAACCGTGGCAGACGCTCCCCGTTAGCCCCTCGCCCTCCCCGCTAAGGAAAGGCAATAGGAGGAAAAAGGAGAGGCCGCTATCTCACACGGGTGTGCGCAGTCCCAGAGCCTGCGGGGTGCGAGGTCCCTGCCAGCTCCCCTGCCTGCTACAGCAGAGCCATCACCTCAGCAGCACTGGGGATCAACAACCTGTATTTAGGGACACGTGTGGGTTGCAGCAATTAAAGAACTAAGACTCAATCTTCCTTTAATTCAGCCACCACAGGTAACAGACAGATGCACGTAACAGACACCAATACCTATTCCTCTGTCTTGGTCTGGAAGTGCACTATCATCCATCCAGCATAGCTGCCTTCCAGTGTCACGGATTTTTATTTTTTTTAAACCTAACCTCTACAGGTAATTCCACTCTGTTATTCTGCCCCATAATGACTGGCGCAAGATCCCAACTCCCTTTTTTGCCAGGAAACGACTGAAAACCTCATGAAGCGACCAAACACCACCCCCTTCTGCCCTCATTCACGGCCACGTCCCCCTGGCGATGCGAGTTGCCCGTCTGTGGGCAGCGGTCACCTCTTCCCCACAGCTGCTCCTTGTGGCACGGATAGCTGCTCATAGGTGAGTTCTGACCAGCCGTTTGATGGTTGACCCTACAGTAGGTGCCTATAATTTCTCCAATTATATCTTCCAGATCTTTAGTTCAAATAATAGATGGAAGACAGCACAAAACCAAAATTGTTCTGTTTCATCCGATTACCTTGCTTCCATTAACAAAAAAAAAAAAAAAGTGGCTGAAGAGTGTTTTCTGCTAGCAGATTCAAAACATTTACTGCCTATAAATTCAGCGTACTCTGAATGGATAAAGCAGGGTGCTTTCATCTTGCACCACTCAAGAGGCATCAAGTCCTGTACTCATGAACTGCACGCAGTTCACGCTCTCCACCAGCTGCAGGCAGTCACCAGTGCCCTCTGCTCGGCTCCAGGAAAGCACCAACACCACCCCGACTCCAACCTGTTATTGTCGTGAAGCAGCAGGTTCGTACAGATAAACTCACACCAGGGTACACAACGTGCTTGTCCTGCACAGCCTGGGGCTCCTGTTGTGCAGTTGTTTGTACTCAGCGGAGGTGGTTTGTGCCACAAGTGCTTTCCCTCTAAGAGTTGGGCTCTTCGTCAAAAGTTATTGTAGCGTCTGAAGGACAAAAATCACTGCCTTGTTGAGAAAAAGTTCGGCACCACTGCTTATTATAATTCTGGAAGTCTATCAGTTTTCATGGTTACAATGATCCATTTTCCTTTTAAATCTTGCTCAGCTTTTCTCCTCAAATTACGTCTGGTGGAAGTGAGTGTCATTGATTTAATGAAAAATGTTTCTATCAGATTTGAATTTGTCACCTCTCCTTTAAAGACAAACGTAAAAACTGGGCCAATAAAGCTACAAGACAAAAATAGAAGTTCTCCATCCATTTCCTCTGTGTTAGTCATAACTGTGGCTATTTTAATCTCCCATTCTCTTCAATCTCTCTATAATATTTCTGCGGTCTCATTTTTGTTAGCATATTCCGCACCCTAAGGAACTTGCAATACAAAGTGTTTGCCCATGATGCCCAGAACTCAGCCTCAGACTGATCCAGGTAATTTTAAAACTCAGACTTGTGTGGCTGCTTTGCTTTCTCTGTCTATGTCGTCCTTTACATTCAAAACTGAACCTCATTTGTTACTGTGATCCATTACATGACCTTGGTAAGTTACCACTAAATTTTCCTTATTTTTTGTGAACTTGACTTTAATAACTTTCATTATTTTGTGTTTCACTGGTCATTCCTTTTCCAGATTAATTAAAAAAAAAACAAACCAAACCCAACAACTTAGCAATTAGGAAAAAAAAAAAGCAGAAGTCAATCATAACAATTGGAAATACCCAAAGCATAAAGAGGGTTTTGTAATTTTACAGTCTAGTATAATAAATTGGTAAGCAAATTAGCTATTATATTGTAAACTTCATCACAGGTATGTACATATGGCACAGAAGGATAAATATGCTACTACTGTAAGGGAATTTTTAAATTATTATCATGAACCATATATTACTGTCAGCCTCTTGACTAACAAAGGCCTTTTATTGTGCTCTGGAAATAACCTTGATATGGACAAGTGACGGCCAAGATAGATGCTTCCTAAAAACTCTAAGTACTTCAGAAGAAATAAAGGGGGTAGGAACTCTCCTTTAAGAATCTTAACAGACCTGGGCATTTCTTCTGATTTAAGCACAGAAGTCCCATCAGTTTCAATGGTGCAACTGCTGTTAATGGTCTCAATGTCCATTCACACAGGACGTACAACCCAACATCAGCTTAAGCTTACCCCTTTAATTAGCATTAAGTTAGTGTGAGAGTTTTAGATGGAGAAGTATATCCATCTTCCTATGTGCTTCTTGAAATAATGAATCTTAAAGCACAGACAGAACCACAAAATACACAGGCTTTTCTTCCCAAATCGAAACAGCAGAAACTCCCGACTTTTGGCCAGCCCAGGAACAGCTGCTTCCCTCCTCACCCCTATGGGACGAAAGAAGCTTTTTCCGAGCGCTGTACATTTCTCTTCTGAACTCAATCACCGTTTTTCCAGTTGTAAATGCCGTGTACTAAGGAAAGGTATTCAGAGACTGCAGAGATCAGCACTGGGTTAATCTCAGTGCAGCACCTTAGCAAAGCCTTTAACACGACAGTGGCCATACTTTCTTCTTCCAGCAGCTGAGCTAATCCCAAAGACTGTTTCACCAGTCATATTTTTGCTATCATTTAAGAAAATAAAAGTTAGAGTACTTTCATTGCTACCAGATACCAATCCTCACATGTGAATATTAATTTACAATTGATAACACACAGTGGTATGGGAGACAGATGTGGTCCCTTCATACTTCAGAATATGAAGGGCTCCAATTCATCATCCCCTTCCCCTCCTTCACTACACCAATTAACTCATCCGTAGGGAAAAATATCATTTCCATCTAACAGTGAAAAATCAAGTGTCAAAATCTTCAGTGTATTATCAGAACATCCAACAGCCTGATCCTGCAAAGACTTGGCTTTAATCTTTGCGGGCTGCAAGAATCCTCTTGACTCCAATCAGAAGGGAAGCATTGCATTAACTTTAGCAAGGCAGAGGAATCTGGGATTAAGAGCTACTACTTTTATTCTGGCAAATATACAATCCACAATACAAAACATCCAAGGAGAAAAATCACAAATCCTTTAGCAATTCTGCCCCACAGTTTTCTACCAGCCTCACACCACAACAGAAATGCTCTGCAATGGGCAGACTTCTGACAATTTGCAGGAAAATTAAGGCAACAGTTCTACCTGCTTTCTGCAGGAGTTTTTTTGGCAAGTTCACACCTTAAATACCAAGCAGCATTTAAGGATTTGCTTGGACATGTGTATATATGCATCTTACTCATCTCAACAAAAGGGAACTCCACATACTTTGCTATCCAAGCTTGCCAAATATTTTAATGAGAAGCTACTGGATTTTCATGTATTTATACTGAACTAAGTACGTAGCTACTTGTTCAAACCAAGATTACATTTCAAACACGCATTTCTCAAAAATCAACGCATCTGAAAGACTGTTTAGGTAAGATAACATGTCCCGACCCAGCCCTTTTCTTTTTCTGGTATTGTCAAAGCCATTTCTCATCTGAGCCTGTGTCATTTAGGCAGCCAGCATTTTGGAAATGGGAAGCTTCATGACAACATTGTTCTAGTAGCTTTCTCAAGCTGATGTTTATTAAACTTTTATTTAAAAAAAAAAAAAAAAAGAGCAGGTTTGCGTCCCTATAGTTACTTATTTAGAGACTACACTGCAGAGTACAAGGAACGCCTCCCCAAGATTCATTTCGGCAATAAGCACACAATAATGCTCTCACCTGCGTTCTAAACACCCCCAGAGGTACGTGTGCTCCCCGCTGTAAGCAAATGAAGAGGACAAAAACCTTACGGTAGGCGCAGACGGCTCCTGTGAGGTACCGCAGGGAGTGACAGGGCTGCACACCCGCAACTGCCTGTACTCGCATTCTCTTCCAACAGAGAACACCCCTCTAGGCCACTTCTTTTGACGTGAAAGGAAAAAAGTGAAGTGATAAGTTCTATTAGCAGTTTTCAGCAGGTTTTGCCACCCCCTTTTTTTTCAATAAATAAAATGGTGTCATTACTTAGCTTCCAGAATAAGTAGTATTATTAAAAGCATTTACAGACCCAATTACCACCCTTAAAACACCACCAAAATGCACTACAATATTCTTTTATTTAGTTTACAGAAGAGTCTATCAGTACAGGTTGCAGAAAGAAAATGTTTAGTGCTATTTACAATTTTTTTTAAAACTCTGCTCTATACAAATTTAATTCGGATCAGTATGAACAATATTTTTGTAAATCTACTGCATATAAAGCATTTCATCAAAGCAGTAACAATGAATAAAATAACCTCATTACATTTGAATGATGCCAATCATTCGAAAAAACGATTACACAGAACATCTGTAAGAGTTGTGGACACTTAAGTACAGAACACAATGTCAACCTGTGACTCATTTTTAAAGGCTAAAGCTATTTATATGGAATATTGTTCTATTATACTACACGCCAATCTATATTTAACTTCTATAGTTATGTATTTTATAAGATTTTTATTAAATATATTCTACACATATTTGTAATTTCACCCAGGAAGAATTCCTCCCAGTGAAAAAATATAAAATCTTTTATATTTTTTATTTTTATTTTTTACAGGTTTAGATGAAACTAGCTCATGCTTTAGTGCTGTGCAAATTTCTTTAGCATATCAACGTTTAAATTATTGATATGAAATAAAAGAATGGCATCCTTTTTAATTATGTATGCCTTCAAAAATCAGCTTCTGATTTTAATACCATTGCAAGCACTAATACCAAATGCAGATTACATAAAGAAACAAAACTAGTACTATGGCAGAGGTTTTTCTTTTTGCTTTTTCAACTTCGGTAATTCTTTTGAAGTCTCTAATGAGTAAGCATGACACTGGACACTAAGGTACAGATGAGAAAATGTCTGAAAAACACCAATTGCCAATATTCAAATACATAAAATTGATTAGTAAATGATGTTTTCTAACATTTATGCACAATAATAAAAGCCTATGAACTACAGGAAATTACCCCTCCCATATTAAGGCTAGGAAATGCACTCTCTGCACTTGTTTGTGCTGTCGGAATAAGCACCCAACTAACATATGTGATCAGAGTGCACACAATAACAAAAAAAATCAGTTTCATCAGCCCTCTACAGAGTGCTTTTAAATTACAGGCACATAGTTTTTTGTTTGTTGCAGGGAAAATATATATAGTTAGACTTGGTTTAGTTAGCATTCTGTGCCAGTTCGGCCACCAAGGTTGACCTAGGTAGAAAGGACTTAACAGTTTTTCCTTTGATTTGGCCATAAGTGAGATTTGTTTTAATTACAAACATACTGTTTTTCAGTGTTGCATTATACATTGTAGGTTATTACTAGGTCTCTCAAATATTGTTAGAGATAGATGATGAGAAATATACTGTCAACCATACTTAGTGCAAATTGCATCTAGAAAGTTTGATTGGTTAGATCCGGTTAATGGAGATTTTTGTGGTAGCAAAATGATTCCTGCTATGGAAAAGAACACATTAACTCTTCTGGAGATTGAATTATTTCAAGAACTGATGTATGGTAAGATTATTCAATAAACAATAAGCAGGAATTACAAAAACATAAACAATGAAAGTGTTCATAGATTTTTCTCTTAAAAAAAACCCCAAACGAATGAGACAGTGTTTGTGTAATATTTCAGTTCCATGGATTTACAGACAGGCTCTTCCTACAGGTATCTGAAGCAAGGTAGGGCCTCTTCTATTCCAGCAGCATGAAAGACAAAGACTATATTACATCACACTTAGCAGGTAAAGCTAACAGGGTTACAGGATTACACAGCAATTGCTTTCTCCAGTTTTTTCACGGTTCCTTTGACCTGTGGAGCAAGAAGAAAGTTTTGCTTACATGCCATTTCTAAAGTAATTAGATTGGTTTGTGTGCGAGTATGCTTGACACAACTATGGTTTTTTAAATCATTTTTAGCTAAAATAATATGTTTTATTATTATTATACACATGCATACATAACTGAAAAATGAATCAGGAGTAGTTTTTAACAATAAAACTGAAAGCTTTTAAGGTTTGAGGAAATGTCTGCATTCTATAAAAATGGTAAAGCAGAAAATTAATTTCTTAGTTTTCTATAAACAAGATGTAAAAAGCATTCCATTACTTGCTTCACAAAAGACCGCAAGGACTTTTCTCTACTATGAAATACTCAAAAAACCGACAAGAGATCTGACTGCTTTGCCATGCACTTGAGTAAGAAACACCTCCAGCACACAACGTACCTTGAGAGTTTGGCTCTGGCAATGTCTCTCTAGCCACCAAATGCATGACTGTTGTTTTGCCAAAAGGAAGTTTTAATGCTGCAAGAGGAGAAAGGGAGATTTATTAATACATTATAGCAGTCTTGTTTCTCCAAAACACCAAATTGAAACCAACTATAATTGGATTAGCATCTGTTCAAAAGTTCACACTGTTAGATTCGAACTGCTTACTAAATAGATCTATAAAGGCTTTTCTGGCTAAAGTTTTGTAGCTCAAGGTACTGGGACCTGATAATAATCACTTAAAAAAATGTATCCTTAGAGACATGACATTCCCGTTAGGAAACTTAGCTTTCCTCTTTTGAGTAGAAGTGGGCATTCATGCCCAGACTCAGATGCTCAGAACTCTTTATTGTTAAGGATGCAAAAAAGTGGTTAATTCAGCCATGAAATTGTTACTCCCGAAACACCAAAACAAAGATGCTACTTCAGAACAGATTTTCTTAAGACATACTTTGATCTATGGTACAGATTTTGCAAAATACAAAATCACAGTATCACAGAATGTCAGCGATTGGAAGGGACCTCAAAGGATCATCCAGTCCAATCCCCCTGCCGGAGCAGGAACACCCAGATGAGGTTACACAGGAAGGTGTCCAGGTGAGTTTTGAATGTCTGCAGAGAAGGAGACTCCACAACCTCCCTGGGCAGCCTGTTCCAGTGTCTGTCACCCTCACTGCAAAGAAGTTTCTTCTCAAATTTAAGTGGAACCTCCTGTGTTCNCAATGCAAAATGTCTGCATCTTCCCTTTTAATATTAATCTGCAACATCAGCTGCATGTGAAAAGTATCAAATTTAAAACATAATAAGATAAGGTAGTTGTCACAATGCTGCCTTTGTGAGCTTTAGCAATGCAATTCATTCTGCTTGTTTCTGAAACTAAAATGATCACTTTCACATTCTGATTTCAGTATACCAACACAATGCTGAATATATGGTTTGAGCATCGTGGCATAACACTTATCAAATTTTCTAGCCTTCTTCAAATGAAAGGAATCTCTGTGTTCATTATATTTATCAGATTCTCATTACCAGATTCAATATTCTGAACTTTGACTTCTTCCAGTTATCTGAGGCGAGGAGTTATTTTTACAAGTTCTTTACATAACTTTGTTTCCTCTCTCCAACTCCTAAGATCAAGCATCTTTTTTGATTATTTTTCTGAGAAATGTAAGGTAAAGATGTTCTAAGTTTTGTCTTCTCCCCTTATAGAGGAAAAAAGTTAGTGATAAATGTAAGAATTTAACCCTAAACACACAACAAATTCTGACTTGAGTAGAGACTGACTTGAGAGATCAAATTGCATTTACATCTTCTGTTTTCACATACAGTGCACCACAGCATTTTAAGCTAATAAATTAATAATGAATGTCCAATAAATCTGAATGTAACTGAAGATGAAAATGCCTATTTTAATCACTACAGCATAGATTCAAAATTCAGGAATAAAAAAATTTAAAAATACACTAGTATTTGCTTACTACATGTATTCGATACAAGCCTAGCTACAACATTGCTATTAAATCATGTTAATTGCCCATGTATTCATTCGAAAAAATGCAAGTTATGATTAAAACACAGGGGTAAGCATACAGAGTGATACACAGATCCACAAGCCTCTTCGAAGGAGCTGTACTTTGGGAAAAGCCATCTCCACAGGAAGTCAGATCTGAACGTTGCTTAGTTTACTTGAAGCACTGCCTGTGCCTGCCAGTAGAAGCTATTGATAAATTAAAAGTCTGAAAAGGATTAAGTATTTTTGGTACTTGACTCTGTGACACAACTGAAAACTCCGCAAAGAGCATGGTAACAGCCTTTTAAACTCACTGGAAAGGGATTGCCTTCGTGACATAAACTCATAAGCAGCCAGTACAGAAAGAGCAAAATATTACAAACTAATCACATTAGGGACATCTTTTATAATATCAAGACACTTGAGGAGACTTGATTAGTGAGCTGTGAAGATTAATTATTTACAGTTATCAAGTAAAAGTATGCTAATATTTCAATTAAATTATTTCAGCTAGTAGTTTGCATAGTTCACACAAGCTATTAGCAATTTCCAGCTTCTTGCTTGGAGCACCCTGACGGAGCCTGAGCACCCAAAGCCATGCTCACTCATCCTTTCTTGCTTTTGTCGTCGTTCTTTCACCCCTTTCTCTCACTTAAACTAAACTTTCATTTCATTCCTTTCCCACCTGTTTAACTCTACTTTTATTCCAGATTTTCTATTGTCAGAATTAACTTCTGTATGGCACAAGGTGGGTTGGCTTCCCTTCCCCCTCCCCGATAAATAAGTAAAACATTGCCAACTACCATTATCTAACAAGAAACAGAGAACTGTCGATTATGTGTTACCTCCCTATTTCATATTTTTTCAAATGCAAACTGCAGACCAAGTGTTTAGCTAAAGGATGAAATTTCCTGCTGGAAGCTGAACAGAGCCTGCCTTGCCAGCCACCACCCAGCCCTTCCCGCGGGCAGGACACACCACCACGCTCTGGCACGAGCACCGCGGGCAAGAGCAGCACAAGCAGCTTTCCAGAGGGGTCTGTTTCTCTTTACTACTTTCCAATGCCATCAGCTCCACTGTTCTTGCAGTGACAGTCCATTCAGAGAAGCTGGCAAAAGAGATGGTTCCTTTAAAATAAGGTTTTCCACCCAAAAGCCAGCTTTTTTTTTCTATAAATTTGTAATTTTTTAATTATTCTTAGTTTGAAAGAATCTCAAATTCATAAGACACTACATAGACATGTGAGGTTACAACTAGAACATTACAATGTCATTTTTAAATGTGAACAAAAAATGGACTCCCATTAAAAAGAAAACACTAAACTGTTTCCTTGGAAACTTTTCTTTCACTAGTTGATAAAGCGACTTTCAGTACACAGTAGGTCCAAATTCCAGTCAATATTTCCTAATCACCTAAAGCAAATAAAACACTAAGGGCCATAACTCAGTTATAGAGAGCTGCTGATAGAAAAAGTTTATAAGAATATAAGAAACTAAATACTGTATTTAGTAAGAAATTCTGCACCTCATCTTTTAAAGATAACTAGTTCACTTATGGTTACATATAATGAACACCACAAACTGAAGCAACACTTTTCAGTCTGCTTCACGAATTCCTGTTCTCCTTTCAGCTGTATAATCTTACTCCAGAGAACTTCACTAGTACTTCAGTAAGCCAACGTTTGGGGGATTTTTTTTTTTTTTCTTAAAACAAAACAGCAACAAAAAGATCTCTGAAAAACACTAATCTACATGTAATATCCTTAGGGTAAAATCATGATGATTAAATTGCAACAGAATGAACTAAAATGCCCTGAACCCAAGTAAGTGTTCAAAATCTACAGACTTAAGTTAATGCAAGAGTCAACAGCATGCAGCTTTTATTTTTCAGCTTAATTTGTTAAACAATGAATTAAATATATTAAACAAATATTCCAAGTTGTTTTTGATTTAGACAAATGTTACTAATGGGAACAAGCACTGGTGGTCAAGAGCAACACCTAGAGATGAATGGCAAAGAAAATCTCATTTTGCTATCCTTGCCTGGAAAATGTAGGGTAAGAGTAGCATCTCTATAACTGCAGAGATGATCCAAGACTTAACATTTGTCTTTCAGCTCTACTCCAACTGTTACTATCTGCATGCATTGGCACCTGGTAAACATACAAATTAAAGAGTGAATAAAAATATCAAGAGTTCTCCCAGCTGAATTGACAACAATCTTCTTTGTATATATAGCAGCATTAAAAATTGATTTATATGGAGAGTAAATCTGTTCTAAAAGTACATTGCTAGCCAACATTGGTAATGGTAGAAAGCGAATCAATGGTTATATCATCCCAGTCATTTCTTAGAGGAAAGACCACCATAAGTAGTCCAGAAATATTATTTTCAAAAAGAATCTTCAAAAAATTTCATTTGTGATTTTGTTCTATGTTCTCCTCTTTCTATTGCAGTCAAGTACCAAATGCACCAACAACCTGAACATACAGAGAAAGTAGGAGTACTAATTTATTTTTAAACTGGCACAGAGAAGAGTGTCTCATTTGATTTTGTCATTTCTATACTTGTTATTCGTACTGGCAATTTTTATCTACAAAAGGATAGATTATTGTTATAAATTTGTGCCATATCTCTATCAAATATACCCATCAAAATGTGTAATTGCGGGGAAAAACTTGCCACAAGGGGGCATAGTTGAATTGCATTTTCTTAGCATATGAAGTGAAGCCATTTACTTTTGTTTCCACATAACTATGCAATTGTATCCCTGGGAGAGCACTGGACAGCAAGAATGCTTCCCCTCATTCTCATTCAGAGAGTGTTTTCCTTCATTGCACTAAGATTTAAAGTATTGTTTAACCCATTATCATAACCTGTAGCAAACATTTTAAAATACTTAAGACGTATGAAGAAGCTTACCCTGCCAGTGCAATGTAAGAGAGGTGGAACAATATAAACAATATATTCCATTTAGACAGACAACAAATAGCAGCATTACTCTTTCTTTATGCAAGAGACTTGACTTACCAGCTGGTACCTCCAAAAAGTTTAGCAACTAGTGGTTAGAAGATGGAAAAATACACAATAAAATACAGTGTCACTCTGTGCAGAGGAAAAATAGTATATAGCAAGCCATACTGCGATCTTGAACAGTAAAGTAGTATTTACTACACTATAAATAAATATCCCCTTTGCCTGGTTCTAATATGGATAATGAAAATTATTTCCATACCTCCTAGTGTCACATTGCCATGAAGAAACCTCCCTTGATAAATAAGCCGCAAGATATTTGGACTGCTGACTTGTTCTTCTTCCCAATCTGAAGTGAGAGAATTTTCACAGTTACGTTGTAATAAAAACATCTTTTGTTATTTATCTCATCTTTACCCAGGAAAAAAACTGAGAACAGGACTCTTTTGCTTGAAATACTAAAGAGAGAGCATAGGCTGAAGATACAAAAAGATAATCCAAGGCTAGCACTCCTGAAATGTATTCTTAAATTTATTATTTGACACTGGGCATTGAAAAACACCATTTTATGCCTGCAAGTATAAATATTACTAACTTCACAGATTTAATGAGATATTTAGCACATATACAAGTCCTACAGAAAACATTTCATAACTGCGAGTTGCTTCCAGAGGCTTAATATCCACTTGGCTAGAAGCGCCTTTATTTCTTCCCATTCAGAAGATTCTCAAGCCGAACTCCTCCTCACCAGTTAACCGCCCAACTGGAGCCATTCCCCAGCGATGCAAAGCAGCCATGCACACAGCCAGGGTGCATGTGATGGATCATTTGAAAGATGATTCTCAGCCCACATCACTGAGGAGGCTCCGCAGGCTGCCCAGCGGCTGCAGGGATGGCCAGATCCAACCGGTGACACGGCCGGAGTGGACAGTGACCTGAGCGGCCCCAAACAGAGGGCTCTCACAGGGGAGACACGGCAAGGAACTTCTCGAAGGACAATCTGTGGATGTTTTTGTCTGGCAAACAGCGATTCGGGAACAGCAAGCATGCATTTTCCTATAATGCTTAAGTTGTCATAAACCATTTATAAGCTTAATGTTCTTTTCCTACTCTTTACTGTACCCTGTCACAATGTGAACAACAAATAAATCTGCGCTTTGCTTTCCGAATAAATATCATAAAACCTTGAAATGCTGAATTTAAATGGGTTCGCAGGGAATACAGTGTCTTCTGTTTCTTAGCTGACCAGATATCTGGCAACAGCTGTTCACAAATGTTCTCTCTTTCTGCCTTTGTAGTGTTTATACACCAAAATGAATATTCAGCAAGGGATCAGAAACCAAACTGTTCACCGAGAACATACAATTAACATACAGGCACAGTGGCAACTGGCACCACAAAAGGAGAAGAACTGAAAAGCGGAGAAAGGGAAGCCTTTAAAACAAAAGCAATGGTGGCAAAGGGCATATGGAAAGGCATCTGGTGCAAAACGGCGAGCGGGCAGAAACACGGCAGCAGGAGCCGTGGCAGCCCCAGCGCTGCGCAGAACTGGCAGCAGCAGCAGAGGCTGCAAGATCCTGGGAGCTGCGTGTGCCCAGTTTATAAGATTAGATCAAATTAGGCAACCAAAGCTATTTGACTTTCAAGTATTTCCACTCAGGGTCTGATTCAATTGTCTTGCAATTCAAGCACAGGCCCTCTTTGCTATGCTGTGAAGTGAGCTAAGTTAAGGATCAGAATTATCACACTGCTAGGGCAAGTGATTTTCTGGAAGATACCAATTTATGTATGTATTTACTCCATACGGTCTGAACTCCACTATACTATGGCTGTACAGAGGAGAAGTTCAGCCACTTTACAGTCCATAATGACATAAACCAGCAATCAAAAGAAGACAGACTACATTTTGGTACAGGTATCTTCCACTGTTAAGCCACCGATTTATCCATACTTTTAATTTTTGTTTCTTGGCTGGCAGTCTGAAACACTTCTTTCTGACATGATTTCAATTTCCTCTGATGACTGAATAAGCCAAGGAGAAAATATTTACCTACAGCTTTTTCTTAAAAAAAAGAAGTTCAGCAGATAATTGCGGTACAAGAAAAAAGTTTGTATTGTGTAGAAGCAAATGAGAGGGGAAGACAGCAGGTAGCCTACCTAGATGACATACATTAATATATATTTTTCACTTTCCTCTACAAGTCAAGACATCCTGAATTAAAAACTGTATCGGCAAAAGAGGGAAGGAGAGGTTTGCCTTAATCCTGCCAGCATGTGAGTGAATATATTTCAAAATTTTTCCCTACAAGAACACCACAAGTAAAAGTGGTGGTAAAAACAACCATTTAATATAACATCTATGTCAAGAAATCTTTAGTTCTCATCAAGCTTTCTCAGTCCTGTGGCAAAGAGCAGCACTTTCAGTCTGAACACCTAGTGGGGTAATGTTTGTGAAAACCTATATACTATTCTGTAGTAGATTTTTCTTCAGACTTTTACATTGACATTATTCTTCTTTGCACAAGCAATTAAATACTCTTCCAGATTTAGAGCACTCCCTCAGGACAGCAGGTATTCGAACTGAGGCTCCTGTGTCTGGTTTTACTTTCCTTTGAAAAACAGACTTTAAAGTCTGGTTTTCTTCCCAACTCTAAACTCAGAAACTGCAACTTCCAAGCTCTTCAAAAGACTCGGAACATGAAACCACAGATTCAGGAATAAACTTGAGTAAGAAAAACACAGTTCGGCCTTTACTAATTCAGACGGAAGCACACAAAGAACATTTGGTCATTACAACTATGTTGTAGACACACATTAAAATACATACAGTAGCTACACAGATGCTACATCAACCAGTTTTCTTAGTTTAAAAGTGTTTTACATCTATATCTAATACTTTAGAGCACTAAAAACCTCCTCCTTCATTACATATTTTAGTAAATAGCTAATGCTGCATAATACATAATGCAAAACAGCAAACAAGTCCCCTGAAACGCCATTCTTCCTGACCTTGAAGACCAGTACAATGCCTAAAATATGCATTATCAACACTAATTTTTTGACATGAGTTATCATCCACCATACCTCTTTGACAATGGCACCACAGAAACAGTGCCATGTTTTAGTTTGTGTAAATAGAAGTCTCTTCTATAAGAATCTCCATTATAACAGCAACCCAAATGAAGTCCTGTACCAGAAAAATATTTTTCATCGTATGCAATGCCATGTCTGTGCTTTGGCTATTTTCCCATGAAATCATAGTTGGGGACAACAGAAGAGCTTTGTTTTTGTGGGACTAAACAGAGGGCTGGAGCACCTCTCCTGTGAAGATGGGTTGAGAGTTGGGGTTGTTCAGCCTGGAGAAGAGAGGCTCAAGGGAGACCTTATAGCGGCCTTCTAGTACCTAAATGAGGCCTAAAGGAAAACTGGAGAGGGACATTTTACAAGGGCATGTAGTGATAGGACAAGTTGTAATGGCTTTAAACTAAAAAAGGGTAGATTTAGATCAGAAGTTCTTCCCCATGAGGGTGGTGAGTCACTAGAACAGGCTGCCCAGATAAGCTGTGCATGCCCTGTCCCTGGAAGTGTTCAGGACCAGGTTGGATGGGGCTTTGAGCCACTTGGTCTAGTGGAAGGTGTCCCTGCCCATCACAGGTGGGGTGGAACTAAATGATCTTTAAGGTCCCTTCCAACCCAAACCATCCTATGATTCTACAAACTATTCACATATGTGAATACACACCTTAAGTTTTCAATTCCATTTTCTAAAGCAACTATTCTTGCAGAACACCAAATATATAAATATAAACAACTGCAGTTTCCCTCAGTCTTTAATGTTACTTAGAATGGTGTGGTGGCGTTTTGTTGTTGGTGGGGGGTTTTTTTTGTTTGTTTTATGCTTGTTTGCTTACCCCTCGAAAAAAAAAATATTACAGATCCTTTCCAAAATAAGGCAGTAAAGGGAGAAGTACTTGACACTCAATTTCACTAATGCATTCCTGTGACATGCTACATTTTACATTAGCTGTCCTCACATAAGAGGTTTTATATAGAATCATAGAATGTCCTGAGTTGGAAGGGACCCACAAAGACCATCGAGTCCAACTCCTGCCCCTGCACATGACAACCCCACAGTTCACACCATGTGTCTGAGGGCCTTGTCCAGTCTCTTCTTGAACACTGTCAGGCTTGGGGCCGTGACACCTCCCTGGGGAGCCTGTTCCAGTGTCCACCACCCTCTGGGGGAAGAACCTTTTCCTAATGTCCAACCTAAACCTCCCCTGGCACACCTTCCTGCCATTCCCTCGGGTTCTGCCATTGGTCTCCAGAGGGAAGAGATCAGCACCTGCCCCTCCTCCCCTTGTGAGGAAGCTGTAGCCGCCATGAGGTCTCCCCTCAGTCTCCTCCATGCTGAACAAACCAAGTGACTTTAGCCAATCCTCATGTGGCTTCCTCTCCAAACCCTTCACCAACTTCGTATCCCTCTTCTGGACACTCTCCAGTAACTTAATATCCTTTTTATTCTGTGTCACCCAGAACTGCACACAGAGCTCCAGGTGAGGCCTCACCAGTGCAGAGCAGGACAATCCCCTCCCTGCCCGGCTGGCCATGCTGTGCTGGATGCACCCAGGACACGGTTGCCCCTCTTGGCTGCCAGGACACTGTTGGCTCATGTTCCACTTGCCATTGACCAGAACCCCCAGATTCCTCTCCATGGAGCTGCTCTCCAGCATCTCATCCCCCAGTCTGTAGGTACAGCCAGGGTTGCTGTGTCCCAGGTACAAAGTCTGACACATGCCTTTGTTGAACTTCATGCGGTTGGTGATTGCCCAGTTCTCCAATTTGTCCAGCCTCTCTGTCCTTCAGAGTGTTGACAGCTCCTCCCAATTTTGTGTCATCAGCGAACTTACTTAATATTCCCTCAAGTCTGAGTCTAAGTCATTTATAAAGACATTGAAGAGTGCTGGCCCTAAGATGGATCCCTGTGGAACCCACTAGTGACTGGTCACCAGCCATAACCCCATTTACTAGAATCCTTTGAGCCTGGCCCATCAGCCAATTGCTCACCCATTGCATTGTGTGTTTATCCAGCTGTATCCTGGAATCTTGTCCAGGAGGATACTGTGAGACAGTATCAAAGGCTTTACTGAAATCCAAAAAGATCACATCGACAGGCTTCCCTTGGTCAACTAAGTGCGTAACCTTGTCATAGAAAGAAAGTAAGTTGGTCAAGGAGGACTGTCCTCTCACATGAACCCATGCTGGCTGGGACCAATTACAATTGCCAACATTTCCTCACACTTACTAGTTTCTCTAACAACACTGATCAAGGAAAGTGTCTAAAGATAGGGGGAAAGAAGTACTACAGTTTGGGGAGGCAAATTTTAGAAATAAAGTGGGAAATAGTCCAGACATCTAAAAATCTGACCAACCTAAGAAAGAGGGAAAAAGGCACAAGAAGGCAATTATATTTCTATATAGATCTATGCCCGGATACACAATAAACATACTTAATTTGAATGCTGAGAACAGAGATCAGTTTGTTGACACTTTAGTCTGAAAATACAGGGAAGCTTCTAGCTCACCAGTTAAAAAGCCAAAGCCACACAGCTACTCACCCATCGGCCAGTTGTCATACACATGTTTTGCGATATCTGCAGCAGAGTCATTTGGTGAAAACAGGAATTCTTTCGTTTTTCCGCTTACCAAGATGAGGCGCAAATTTATCTGTAAAAAAAAAAATGCAGTATCAGGAAAGTATCCACAGAAGACTAAAATTATTATTATATTTTAAAGTTCCTAAAAAGTTGCGATTGGATTAATCTTCTCTGAAAACCAAAGTTATTTGAGAAAACAGTTTAAGATGGTGTTAAAAATAGGGTCAAAGAGGTTAAAAAAAAAATTGTTTCTTTACACATAAGATAGGAAGATCGAATTCTAACAGCTGGCATTTTTAATGATAAATACCAGAATATTCTGGTAGGTAGCGACTGAATCAACTGTGCCATTAAAAAAAGCTTTCAGCAGGGTATAAAAAAATTCCAGACAAGACACACTGGCAACATATCTTCTTTGAAGGAAGAGAAAGATAAATTTGAAAAATTAACCCAAACAGCACTAAAAATAGCAAAATCTGCATGTGAATGTCCTGTGAGCCTCAGCAAAAGCCCTAGCACGTTCCCTCCAGTATATTTGTCAGTCCTGATCTCACCCACTGCATCTCCTACAAAACACCAGCAGTCAGACAGCATTCTTCCTTAGTCCCAGCTGCCACAGAACTTGAAACCATCTGCCACTCCTCTGAACCCAAAACTTTGTTCCACCACTGTTTTTCTCAACAAGCGAAGTCACCAAGATCCACATGCAATACAGTAATACACCCACATCACAGTTTTTCTACCATAGATTTTCTTCATCTAATCATCAGCATCTTCAACTATAATTTTCCTCTCCTATTTGCAAGTTACTGAATCTAATTACTTTTCCACATAGCTTTAGAATAACCTGCACAAAGAGCTTACTATGACACTACTTGCAATGCAAAAGAAATTAAATTTTGGTTCCTAAAGCAACTGCTAGCAGGGTCACAAAATGTGTTTGCGTAGCTACCACTTACTAATGCCCATGGCAAGTGGGATTCTGGCTGCTTTTGCATTTTGGCCTACAAGTCTAAATTGCACCATCTTTTAGCAACACTTTAGCATACTAACTGCTTGGACACTTTTTTCCAAATCATACTCTCAAACAGTTGCTCTCATTTTAAGTTAAGTTGTAAGAAAGCTTTCCTTATTGGAATTCAGTAAACTGTTTTCTAGATCAAATACAAATGGAAAAATTTACAGTGATGCCCAAGTTTTCAAGACTTCTTCAGGGTCAAAAATCTCAGCATATCATCTCCACTGAACATGACAGCCCTGCCTAAGTTACCCACTCCCCACTTATTTCAAATGCTCTCCAGGTTGTCTAGTCTCTGTTGAATGCTTTGACTTGGATTCATCCAACCTATCTCTAAGCATTTAACGGAGGTATCTAAACTACAATCTGAAGAAAATGAGCCCTCCAAAAAGCAATTCAGCCTCTATTTCAAACTGTAGCAAGGATAAAAAGAGTTAGCATAACAGAGCTACTCCCTGCCCCCTTGGTAACACCCTTCAAAAAATACAAGTTCTGCTGTTACCCCAGAGGAGAAGCCAAATGGCAGCTGTCTCTGAGAAAGCACCACAGCCACTGTAAGAGTATCACTGCATACCAGGAAATCACAAACAACAACTTAAAGAAGCTGCAGGAATGCTGTTCAGTCAAAGACAATTATTCAGAAAATTCAGAACACACCTGGCTAGAAACATGAAAGTTCCACTTTATTTGATATTTCCAGAATGATTAAGGAATTGTTTTCAAATCTCACCAAGATTTAGCAGAAAAAGCAGAAAAGTTCCACTAATCCTGTTTACTCCAAAAATCTGACTGTTCAAATCAATTACAACTTCAAAATATTACGCCTAAATTCAGCAATGCCCAGAGTATGTCTACTTAATGTTTTGCTTATATTACTTATATTTAAAATAGTTTCTCCCCCTTTTAGCTGTCTCTACCTGTGTATGTATAGACTACTTAAATATACAGTTTCTTTAGTTGGACTACCCAAGACAAGCTCTTCATGCTTTTTCTAGTGAGATGTCCCTTTCCCCATTCATCCTAGAAGCTCATCTCTGCAAGTTTCAGTTTCTTCTCTTTTCTCCTCAAAACAGATGACTATTTCTGAAACATACTAAATGATGTCTCACCACATGTTTGTATAACACCACCAGTAATTTCCTCTGTCTACTGGAAACATCTTCTGTGACTGTGTCCCAAGAGCACATATACTCTCTTTGTAAATGCACCACGCTGTTTGTTCAGTTACTTCGTACCTTTCTTGACTTGGATTCTTTCAATTACAAGTTACATGCTTGGATGTTGAATATTTTGGCTGTAATACCCTAAAGCACAAAGGTCTAAATTTCATACCACTCCTATTACTCCATCCTTCCCAGAGAAAGGAGGCTAGGCAGAAAGAAGTGTCCTACACCACAAAGATGTGTTAAGTCTCCCCCACGTCTGGGCCCATGACCTATGGAATCCTCAAAAAATTTCTGTGTAACACTTCTTTCTCATTACACTAAGAGCATTTTCCAAACTTCATGTCATCAACAAATTCTAGTAGCAAGATCCCTTTACACATACATTTGTCGTTAAATGATTGAGGAAGCTCAAGACTGATCTGACAACTGATCCATAACAATTCCAATAACGAGCTCTCTCTGAGCTGGTGTGTCCCCTCCCGCCTCCTAGTTAGGTTCCTTATGGTAGGCCCTCATGCACACTCACAATTTCTCCATTAAATCCTAATTTGCCCTATTTAACCAACAGTTTGTAATATAGCACTACATCAGTTACTATACACATACTCAGATGAAACTACAAAAGTGTCTATGGAGAAAAGCAGTTCTTTTCATCAGAAGTCAGCTTGCCACACTCCAGCTTTCAGAGGCGTGGTGCGCTGCACTCCATTACACTTTCTCTGTACCTCATTATCTTTAATTATCCTGTAAGCATTAATGCATCTCATTACAACACCAACACACTGCCAAAAATTTAGGAGGTTTAGACTGCGTCACAAACTATTAATTGTACTTGGGAATAGGCTGCCTGTTTAAAAAACAAATCAACCAACCCAGCCCAAACAGTCGGCAGCAGTGCCTGCTGTGGGCACTACGGGTGAGGAGCTTCCCCCCCAGCAGCCTCCCTGCCTCTCCCTCGCACCCCCACCACCACTCCCTCTGCCTGGCTTCTGAGACCCCCTCTTCGCTTGTTCCCTCTGGCCAAGCAGTCCCCCAACTCTGATTTTATGCAGGTTATCCAAGGACTTCCCGTTCATCCATCTGCAGTGTATCTTTGGTAGGGATTATCTGTTTTGACGATCATAACACTTTCCTGGGGAGGAGACATAACACCAAACCATCAGCTCCCTAGACCTGTCCGATTCATATCCAACAAGGAGATGATTTAAAAAAAAAAACCCTCAGAAGACTACTCCTGCTCAGCACTCAAAATACGACTAGGGCACAGCATTAATATAGAACTGAAGTTATTCTTCAGCTAGCATAACATTAAGGAGACACATTTCTTTTTATTCTCACTACTGAGTTTTGAGATTACCAGGCACACTAAGGCAAATACAGAAAGGAGAAGAATATTACAGAGAAATAACCAAAACTAACAAACCAACTTGGCTTCCTGGAAAATTTGATTACATCATACTTCTGCAGTTAATATACAAGGTAAAAATAAATGTAAGCAACAGGGGGGAAAAAAGTGAAAAATGTTAATTCCTTCCTTCACCCCCTCCCAAGATAGGTAACTTAGTAGCGCTGAAGCTTTTTGTTCTTGAATAACATTTCTTATAGTCCTGCTATCAAATATAAAAAGCACATCAATATAACCTAAAAATTTTACAGGATATACTACAAAGTATGTGTAAGATGTGGGAAGAATAGTTTCATTTAAACACACAAAAAACCCTAACACCACCAAATATCAGCAGAAGCCCAAAATAAATCCTTAAATCAGGCAAGCAGATGTTGCATCAAGTGCAAGGAAACAGCTGCTCTAATGAAAGGCTAAGGTATTTTCTTATTTATAGCACAGCATGCCACTGACACATTTAGTCTGCAAGTTTTATATGTACGTGCATATATATGATAAATATATTTATATTTATCTATCTTAATCTTGACTTGAAGGAATCTTAGTCTTGAATTGCACATCACACAGCCTCAAAGGCTCTGAAGCAAAGAATCCCCAAACTTGACTTTAAATCTAGAATCTAATCTCATTCCCCTCATGGGCCCTGGAAAATTTAACAGCTTGCAACTGCTGCACTACTTATTCTGCAAGCCTGAGAACTGCACTTCAAACAAACTATAGGGGATGTGAAACAGGCCTTTCTGGCCCAATGCCACTGATGAAAGTCGGTAACTAACAAAAAAATAAAAAAAAAAAAAGATAATTTACTCAAATGAAAGTGCATTAAAAAAATCTTGGTTAGGTAGAGAACTAGGTTTGATACAAAAGCAGCAAATTTTTTCAAGTTATAAAATTATTCTTAGTGGTCTTAGTTCCTGTGTATTCTATTTCCTATGTTAAAAGTTGGCAAGGAAGTTGTATCTGTCTCCCTTGTATGCTTAAAACCCTCCATCTATTTTTGCCTAGAGTCTTGCTGCTGAACAACCTTCTCGATTCCCTGACAAGTTTGCTCTTCCACAGTGGGCATAACAATGACCATCCTGATTTTTGTTTTTCAGGCTACCAAGGGTAATTCCAGCCTTTTACTGTATCAAACTGATGAGGATCATATCCTCACACTTCTGCATTATAGCACCAACTGCAACGTTACCGATGAAAGCAGTCAAGAAGAGCCACAGTATCAGAAGTAGGATTAAATACAATTTGCGGACTACACCCCCTCTGCACAGTTATACAATAGCACATTCTGTCTGTGATCTCAAGCATGAAAACCTTGCTCGCCCTCCCTGCCTACACCAATTTCATAATTACAGCTCCAGTAGCTACCCCAGTTGCATCACATACATAATAACCTCAGTGTAGATTATATACTGTAAACCAAAAAAAAAAAAAAGAGAAAAACCAAACAAACCCATAAATTTAAAATATATATGTGTGTGTGTGTGTGTATATATATGTGTGTGTGTGTGCGCGTGTGCGAAGGTTGTAGTAACAACTGTAATTACAATTTTTGGGTCATGTATATGCAGAATATGTTGATTTTTGTCCATTACAGGCATCTCCAACAGCGTTTGTTCCTTCCTTAAGGTAGAACTATAAAGTGACTTAGTGCCACAGTGCTTCTAATTTCACAGCTAAAGTTGAAGAAATGGGAAATCACTTAAACATCAAGAAATGAAATATTTAGAACCTACACCATGTTTCTTGGTGTTTAAATGACTTCCCATCTATTCAGTTAGACAAAGTATTTTTAAAAATAGATTTTAAGCTCCAATAACAGCTTAAGATTACTCCCATCTTACAATTAAAATGCAGAGGAGCAAAAGTGTCATATCACCACATGCTATCCAACCCCGAGTTTCAACTGCTTTTCTTCAGCTGTTTAAAATACATCCACAAGACTAATTTTTTCCTTTTCTTAATAGATGTGAAATTTAATTAAAAACTAACAGTGGAAAAGAAAGGAAAGTGACGAGACAAAAGCACAAATACAGACTGAAGTTTTAAATGTATTGTATTTTGAGAAGTAAAACTTCCTAGTTGAAGTTTATAATTGTAAGAAATGTTTGTTCTCCAAAGATGCACCAAAGTTTCCTAATGACTCTTGGCCAAAGAGAAACTTTACAGCACCATGCAAACACATTTTACTGATTGAATTCTCCACCACATTCACATGAGAAGTTGAACAAAGCCTGAAAAACAGCCTAAGTGAAACAGCAGCATTCTACAAGCCAAGTCAGCAGGGACCTGCAGGCTCTAGACTCCAGTTCACTCCTGAAGTAGGTATATCATCTCATGTCATGCCTTCTGGAAATGTATCCATGTGAATATAATAAAGAACTTCAGTATTTACATTCCCTGGAAGGCTGCTCTAGAACATGACTGTCCTACTGAGTGGAGCTTTCTTCTAATTCCCAGCATAAGTGTATTCTTGAAAAGGTTACATCCACCGATGCCAGACCTACTTTGTGCTTTAGTTGTAACAGGCTTTTTCTCCTCTTGGGGTTTTGGTGGCTTTCTTCTACATCTGCAGATAAGGACATACTTTGCTAAAATAAATAAGCAAAGGTTTTCCTCATTAATAGGCTGGCCTTTGGTGTCATCACTGTCTTCACAGCTCCAAAGCACATCAGAAGAGGTTAAAGGAACTGGGCTTGGTGGGCACCTATTAACAGCCTTTCTATGCCCATACAATGACCTCTTTACTGAGGTTCAAGACAGAAGAAAAAGAAACAATAGCCATAAGTGGAAACTAGAGGCTTTGAACTGTGATATTGTGCTGGTTTAACTGAAAATGAGTTAATTTTATTTGTGCAGTTAGAAACCTTTCTTCTTCATAGCTAGCACATTCATTATCTGGACTTAGTTTGAGAACAAGAGATAACACAGTTAATGTTTTTAATTGCTCTAGTCTGAGAGCCAGGGACAGACGCTCTGAGTGCTCTGCCTACAGGTGTGAGGCATTGAGGAAGGGGGGCAGAGGGGGGGCAGAGATGGGGCAGAGCTTGACTGACATCCAGACTGATGAATGAGAGTATTCCATCCCATTAGCATCATGCTAATTATTTAAGGAGGGGGGGTATCTTCCGCACTCGCTTTCTCAAGCATTCTCACTCTGGCTCTTGGGTGCTTTCTCTCGTGCACGTTTTTAATTTTTCTTCACTCTTTTTTGCCACAGCTGGGGGAGTTTTGGTTTGGGACCTTTAGTTTGGCCTTTCTGCCTTTTTCCTCTTTTTTCCCCTCTCTGTTCGGGACCAGGGGTCAGCTTCCTGGGACTGGCTACTTAGTGTGGACAGAGTCTGTGAGGAATGGCCTCGGGTATCTTTTATTTCTATTTTATATATCTGTGTATTTATATAGTTATATAGTTACTTTTATATATATATATATATACACACATATATATATAAAAGTAACTATTTACTAGTAGCGTATTAGTATTTTGTTACTTTATTAAACTGTGTTTATCTCAATCCAAGTTTCTCCCCTCCCTTTTGATTCTCCCCCCTGTTGGGGGGCAGGGGTGGTGGTGGAATGAGTGACCAGCTATCATGGTTGTATTGCTAGCTCAGGTTAAACCACAACAGATATGGAAAAAGGTTTTCACCCTGAGGACATCAAAGCACTGGAAGAGTCCATGCAGAGATGCTTTGGAAGCTCCGTCCCTGGGGGTTTTCAAGACCCAACAGACAAAGCCCCAAGCAACCTTGTCCAAATTTAGTGGTGATCCTGCTTGCAGCAGGAGGTTGTGCTAGAGAACTTCTCGAGGTCCTTTCCAAAGTGAATGATTTTTGATTCATTTGTCTTAAGTACGCATGATTAGAATTATACATAGTATTTCAGGAATGATCATCTACAAATGCCTCTCCAGTTTCCATACAAACATCACAACTGTCTCACATTTGTAATGCAGTAATCTCACAATGCTCTTCTCTAGCCCAGTCATTTCCACGATATAAGCCTTCAAGCTTGCATTACAAAAGATTGTTTTTAACCACCCATGATGTACAGAATATTTTTATACTAATGCAATTAATTTTGTTCCTATTAATTCAGCCTTTGAGATATTATCATCTTTTCCATACAACACCATGATGATCTGTACTATTGGTACCTCCAAATTTTCAACACCAAAGAACTTCAACAATATACTAATTTTCCTTGTGTCAGTGGTATAAATGAAAACCATCAGAAAGACAGCTGGTCACAAAAGAATTTAAAGAATTCCACTAAGCATAACTGCCATCCTGACACTTCCACACTGACCACTGCATCTTAACATCTTCTCTACCCAAGCCACGCACCCTATCAAACCCTTCCCAGGCCAACATCAACTACTCACTGAAGTCCAGACAGATCATGCCTCTTCTGTAGTTCCCTCATGTGAAAAACAGTCTCTTTCCAAAGAAAATTGGCTAATGAATCCATCATAATTTAACTTGGGTAAATATATTTTGTGAATTTTATTCCGTTACTTCTTCTCTCCTGCTTCTCAATACTATTCTTAATGCAACTGTTCATCTGTCAAATTCAAAATCTCTCCACATCTTTTCACTCATTTAGCATGCAGACCATTTTATACCTTTAATGTCTTCAACCTAAAGAAATACCAAGCATGCAAATTCTTCTCCTCATGCTAACTCAGTCCACTTTATTTAATCAGCTTCTGCCCCCTTGAAATCCAACGACTTTATGTACACTCCCACTTTGTTGATTCCTCAATTTGATTTTAACTGTACCAGCTCATGATTATTGGACCCAATGTCATTTTCCCAAGCAGCCTTCTGAAGATTTCCACAGTTTTTTTGAAATTTAAGAGGTGCATCTAGAACAATATTAGCTCCTTCTTGGCCAAGAAACTAGCTAATAGAGGAACTGAGACACAGATGCATAAGATAAGAAAGTGAGCAAGAAGTATGAATTTGTAGCCCCACGACGCAAACATTCTCATGAGAGAGATCCTTGATTCTGGACTCTTGTTCAAGAGTCACTTGGTAAAATAAATAAAACTACAGTTCTTATGAATTACATTTCTAGACACCTATTTTCACCAGATACTTTACAGGAAATATAGGTGAATTAACTGCACTTCCTCAACTGAACACCTGAAATTTACATTTGGCAACACTCAGAACCGCTGCCTTTAGCTTTAGATGCACAAAGGGGCTTTGTTCTACCCTTAAAATACCTTGCACCTACAATTAATTTACTTCATATCTGGAAAAAAAATAAAAAAGGCATGGAACGTGAGAGGTAACAAATTGTCAACGACATTGAACAAAGCTCTGAAGTTTCATTGCCTACTGCCTGACAGACCCACATCACTCATTCAAAGCCATGCCGCTTGTGGAAGTAGGGCAATCCCAACGTGACACCATGGAAGTGCAACAGCACCTCACATCACCCTGTTCAAGACTAAGGTGAACTCCATAGCCACTTCCAATGACATACTCATCTTTAGATTACTACAAAGAGAAACAAATACATTTTTATGTGCAACTACTTCCTTTTAAACAACAAATGGCTGACACCTTTGCACTCATAAAAACTAAGCAAATTTCAGAGAAGTCTGAAGTGAAGGAAAGAGAAGACCAAAATGACACATAATCAAATTTTATTTAGAGGAGGAAAAAGCAAAATCCTACAAGCATTTAACTTGGTAGCTAAGATAGAGCTAGCTGTTTCTATGGAAACGAGGACATTCTTGAACTTAAAATCCTAGTGTTCGGTCACACTATCCATTCGCTCACTTCAGTTCAAATAACACAATTGCAATATATTCTTCATGATTCTTCTACTGAGTTCCAGGGCTACCTTTTAAAAAGAAACATCTAGGAAACATTGTTCTTCAAATTAAATTAATACAGATACTATCATAAATAACCAGAGGAATACAATAGATTCCAGTGGGGTTTACATAGTTTCCTTTACTATTCTGACTATTAGCATTCCTGGGACAAAGCTAGTTTTGCTTTTTTTGTTTTTGGAGGGAGGTGAGCTAAACAAAACACACCGAAGTCAGAAGGAGCTAATTAAGACTTTTCACTGAAAATCAGCCTTAGTAAGAGAGTAAAAACAGAAAAATATCCTTTTCTTGAAACATTCTGATCATATCAGTAGAAGACTTTTCAATAATTCGATGAAATCAGAGCCAAAAATGACTACCCAGGAATAACTCCTCTCCCAGCAGTATGAGATAACACAGGCACTCCATTACCTGAAATAATGCAAGTATTCAAGTATCTGATCTTCTCGGCTCACATGGCATTTTGTCTACTGTATCGCAGGTGCATGATTCAATCGCAGGGTACAGAATTAACCTACCCGGTTAATGGCCCCAAGCGAATCCACTCTGACAGGAAAGACTCAGAGAAAGACCTGCCGTGATTACTCATGAGCCAGGAACAGGGCAGTTTCACTCTGCACACACGGAATATGTTTCACTTATGATAGAATTGTTTAAGTCTGGCATAATTTCAATGTGTAAATTACAGCACAAGGAAGACCATGTTTTAGAACTGAGCCTCAACACAATGAGGTAGCAAAAATGGCAGAAAGGTAACCACATGGTATTCAAGCTTGCTATTTTCAAAGTTCATCCTTTCAACCCAGTGTTGGAGTAAGTATGTTTTTTTTTCACTTTGAAATAAAGTGACTAGAACACAAAAGAGAGAAACGGATATGCCCAGATTAACATGAAATCTCGATAGAGATCTCTTTAGTAATCAGTATGCCACGCTAAACCAGTCATTTCAAAACACAAGAATGGAAATAATAATAAACCTGCATCAAATGACGATGTACACATGAGAAGCTCATGCTGTCGGATTGAACTGCTTGGGTCTGGTAAGCATGGTCACAGCAAGGTGGTTTGGTAACTGGTGTTTTAGAGCTTCTGCTCTCAAGAGGGACTCCCAGTGAAACTGGAACTGGTCCATCCTGGACTGACAGATCCTGGAGGCCCTGGCCTTCAGCACATGGAGTTAGTGGAGAAGCAGCAACAAACACAGGCTGTTGCGTGACTTCTTCAAAACATCCATACAACACTAGCAGAGAAGAACATTCCAGGTTTTCTTTCTGAAGTGGGAAACAGTGTGAATAGGAGAGAGAAAAAGGTGTCTGTTTCTATTTTTTCAATCTGTCTCCCTAAAAATATCATCTAGTGACACACATCCCAACATTGGACTCCAGAATTTAGAAGGGAAATCAGCATGTACCATCTGTCTTACCATCCTGTTGTCTCCTTCTCAAGAGCTGCCCCTGGTTAAGCCCATCACCTTGCCATGTCAGCTGGTATTTAAAGCTTAGAAGTTCACTAGACAAATGTGAATAATGATAATGCCAGGCACTCAAATTTGGATCAAATTCTGATATCACTCAACATTTGATTTTATTCTATGGAGAGAGTATTTATGTAATATCTTAAAATATTATTTAGGACAGTTTGATGCCATCTTTAAAAAGAGAGATGTAAGACCATCAAGTCTGTGAATGCTTATTTTGTGAAATGCCTAACATCTCAGATTTGAAAATGAATACTACTACTGCTGCTACTAACAAAGAAGAAAATACAATTCCAAGGAACTGGTTCCATACATAGCGGCTTTTTCCAAGCCCAAAGAACAGAGAGAGACCCTCTACCCTTTCTTAATCCCCAGTCAATTATTTTTTCCTATCTTTAACCGATTTTGTGAGACTCAGTTTGATTTAACCACATTCCTTGAAGTTCTAGATGCAGCTGTTCACTTACTACGAAGAATAAAGAGAATCTAATGACGAGCAAGGAAGAGCATATTGAATGCCCTATTTGTGCACTGTAAGAAAACAGAGGCAGAAAATTATTGTTTCCAACTGCATAATGAAAATTTCAAAAATCATGTACTATATACTAGACTTGGAGGTATCACAATTTTATTACCAGAATAGGTCAGTGAGACCATAGACAAAGACAAAAAATAAATTTGAGTCACAGCCTGGATGAAAACAAACATCAGCTTCAATTTGACCAGAAATGAAGTTCAGCAAGGAAGAAAAAAAAAGGCAAATACAAAGAAACCATTAAAAATACAGAAAAATTAAAGACATTTCAAGAGAGTTGCTATTAACTAGAGGCAATCAAAACAATGACAACTGTGGGCAGCACATGGTCATGGATATAATCCAGTTCCACATAGTAATTTTCAGGAGAGACAAGCGAAGCTCTTCCCACCCAACTTCATTACTTCTGAGAAGAATGCCCACTCACCTGAACTCAGTATCAGAAAGACAGACTGACAAAAATAATACCCAAAGGAGGTAGGCAGGGCCATTTAACCAGCAAGAGATATGTTTTAAGACCTCCTACAATACTCCACTGATTTTTGCACCAGATGCTGGAGTAAGCATGGTTGTATATAGAGAACTCTCCTAGAGTTAAGAGATAATTATCAAGTTATTGGTTTCATACTTTTGTGGGGTTTGTTGTGTGTTGTTGTAGGGGTATTTTTGTTTGTTAGTTGGAGGTTTTGTTGTTGTTTTGCTCCTTCCCCCCCCCCCCCACTTCACTGGGTTTGTTTGGTGGTTTTGGTCTTGTTTCTGAATTGAGTTTTAAAAAGTGATTTCTCACTTTAAGTTATTTAAACATAATAAACCTGTATTGGGTTCTCTGTATTCCTGAGTCAATCTTCATTGCAGAAGTCCAATTGCTCTTCCCTCTGCTCCCACTTTCCACCACACGAGACAGGAACAGCAATTATAGATAATTTCAAAGCTAGTATATATATTCAATTTTCAGGTCTCACCAAAAAGACATAAGTAACCAGTCATTTTTTAAAATTCCTTGGACAAATCTTTAAATAAGAAAAAAAAAAGCACACCCATTTTCTTGGAAATGAAAGATCCACCCCTTAGTTCCTCATGAGAAAAAGATTCATGAGACAACAGTTTTCCTCAGAAACAAATTAATCTCCAATGGAAAGCCTATTTTTAAAATGCACTACTCCTCAGGCCCCAAAAAAGGGACAGTGACAATCAAGTACAAAAATAGTCTGATTTGGAGCTGAAGAGAAATAATGGAAGAGCAAGGGAACAACCTTCTGAATCTAATTTTGTTTTCTATTCTATTTTCTCTTGCAATAACTTTTGCATTGTATGGTTTTAATGCAGGCTACTGTTTGGTACGCTAAAAACATACTGCAACTAAGTACAAGATTACAGCTAATATAAATCTAGATGCAGCTAGAAACATTCTAGGAAAAAAAAGCCACTCCCTAAAGACAAATAAAGAGTGACATAGTCCCCTGAAAGTCCCCTCGTATCAGCTCTCAGCTATTAATAACAACATTGTGTGAATAAAAAAGAAAAAACCTTCCCTAAGATTTTTCAGGACCCACATCCCGATGGAAATGCCAGCAATAGGTGGTAAATTTGCAGCTTCCCACTTGGGAGTAATTTTGAGATGGTGCTGACAGGCCCTTGTGTGATTCTGCATCTTGGTCAGCACACAAGTACTAAATTTTTCAAGCCTTAGGAGAGAGTATCAAAACCAAAACAAGTTTTAAATATTTTTTAAAAAATGAAAGAGACAGAGTTTCACCTTGACTTAGAGATATATTTTGGTTCACTTGTGTGGAAATACCATAAAATTAATTTATTATTAGCTATTGATTCCCGGCTTGTCTGTGCTTTCTGTGTATCATGGCAGTCAGCCAAAGTTTTGCCATTCCAAAGCACTATCTAAACCACTGAACTGTGATAATTAAGAGGCAAGAGATAGAGCAATATATATTTTTGTCTCTGATAAAGAAGACAATTTAAATTTTAATAAAAACTGATGTTTCAATGACCATAGATCTCATTTACTCTAGCAAAAGCATGCAACTCGAATATGAATGAGAACACAACCTCTTCCTAATTGTTTTCCTCCTAAAACAGCCCAGAGAAAACACTGAATTATGTGTTAAGATATCAAGGATTGTGATGCCATTTTATTCAGAATACAACTCAAGAGCAAACAGCTTGACCTTGACCTATGTCTGTACTTGTCAGAACACAATAATGAACACTCTTCCATTTTTTCCTTCCTCAATGAGTTAATGTTCAACAGAAATATAAGATGTGTTTATATAAAGCTTACATGTTTTTCTTCTATTTAAACATTACGGCACTAATTCATCCAGAAGCTAAGCCTGCTGAAGTCAACTGACTGAAGTTAATGGAGTCATATCACAAATAAGGTCTGATCCAGTTACTGATTGTGCTCTGCATTCATCATTGAACACTGAAAGGCCTGGCTTATCCACTTTTCTGTTCTGCTTGCTAGTCAAGTGCTTGTGTTCTTCCAACCACCTGGCAGTCTAATAATAATTCCTACCCTTGTTCCATCATGAAGAGCACGAGCGCATCCAGACTGTCTACTAATGACTACAACAGTTAGAGCTGCCCTTTCATTTTGGCAGCCTCACTCTCTGGTATTGTTAAGCCTTCTACAGAGTCAGAAACATACAATTTACCTGTTGATAGCTTACTGCTCAGCCTCCTTGGATGATTTAGTTCCTGATGCAGTATCCTTGTACATCTACTACACAGTTAAGTACTTGCCCCCATGGTAGTCAAGCATTTCCAAAGCGGACTGCATCTGCCTGGCAAGGTACCACAAAGTTGTGGAAGGTTCTACATTGACTTTTTTCATCCATTAAAAGATCTTTCCTCAAAGGAAATTAGACTTTAGCGATGAGGGGAGAAAAAAAAGTTTTTAGGGATCATGCATTCAATATCTTTTTCCTTTCTTCATTTGTCTTGTATGCCCAGTTTATACAAAAAGCATCAAATTATATTAAAAGCTTAATTACTGCCCTCCAGAAAAATCTATCTACACACAAATATATATAAAAAGCACAAAATTAAGATCCTATAGATATTCAGGCATCTTCCAAGTATAAATATCAACTCGGTCTAGTATCTCACCAAACCCTTAGCAGAAGGAGAGAATAGTGATGCCTTCTTGAAGGCATTATAGTCTTTTAATCGGTAGCAATTATAAGCAACACCAGTCATGGCTCTCAGATCTTACTGCATCAACAACCACATTATAACAAGCCATCTGCTCTGTGTCAAAGTAGTGAGTAAGGTTGGCTTCTGTGAATCTGGGGCAACGTGTATTCTAGCTTGCATCTTAATTACCGTTTGCTAAACACTATGTATAGACAACTACGGAGGTATATTATTGAGAGTTCCCCCAAGCATCTACAATTCTTACCTTTAAAACAAAATAAAGTATTAGTTCCCTGAACTAATTTGTTTGAATCTATATACATAGGCAGCACGAGAATAAGTCATTTATCAGGATTTTCTCCTCATACATTGTGACTTTTGCTAGAAAGAAATCATTTTAGACTTAAGTCATGTTTCAAATCCCAGACTTCCTTGTCCTTACATTTTTAGCACATGTGGTCAGTACAGGTAGCACATACTACTCACCACCTCCATACGTCTGAGTTCACCAAGACATGGTGATGACCTGTGTCTCTTCCCCTTTGTTTCTCATGTACTCAGACTGTTAGCTTTTTAGAATAGCTGCTTGTTTTGCTTTATATATAATACTTCCAGGCCACAGCTTATTTTCAGAGCAGATGTTTTAAAACTAAGAGTGTTTCATTAATAGTTCCACAAATTCTATAACAGGTTTTAAAGACCCTCTCACCCCCTCTTTTCATTAAGGCGAAAGACATGACAGTCTTGACAGATAGCATCAATGACTTACCATATTATGAAAAATCTCACTGGTACCACTGGTTATGACTAACTACAGTTAATGGAGAATTATTTCCCAGACAATTACTAAACTTTTGTAATTATCTCAACTGAAGCATTACTTTGATGTTACAAGAAGCAGCAAATACCCTCTCGCAAAACCAAACAAGACAGGTCATATTTCGTATTGGGACTCAACATGCTCAACTCAGAGTTCTGGATAGATATCCATGTTGGCTACAATGACAAAAAAACAACAAAAAACCCCACCACCAAAAACCAAAACCAAACCAACCAACAAAAACCACACACAAAAATCCCAACATCTTTTCATCACAGGAAAGAAAGATGCCATATTTTTGCATTTGCTGTCATGACACGATGAAAGTTAAAGCAATGATGCTTTTTGGAGAGAAGAGCATAAGAACAGAATGATGTTAACAGAGATATACTTCAAAGTTTCTAGTTATCAGTCTACTGATTTTCTAGCTAATTACTAAGTCACAATTACAGCACAGTAGCAGACTTGTAGATATAACTTCCTTGCAAAGGGTCTAGCTTATACTCACAAGACAGTATAGAAGATACAGCTGCTCTATAGGGAGACAATGGAAGTCCACATAGTCAGAACTATTTAATTCTTCCCAATAGTTTGGGAGACAAATCATTATACAAAGCTGAAAGGAGTATCTGGCATTTAGAAAGAAAAGTGCATTTGTCATACAAAGCAGCTATCAAGAAAACAATTGTCTTAAGCTACCCATGGCTTGGATGACTATTCAGCTGAGAGTCAATCTGCATCAACCTGCGACTAGTGATACTGTCACTTCGTGGTGCCAAACACAACTATGGCATCATCTGCTTTTCATATTCACATTCTCACTAAGAAATTAGTTTTCAAATAACATAATGAATTCTCATGAGCATATAACTATTTCATTGCTTACTCCAACAGGCAAGGCTGTTTACTTACAATAAACAGCCTATCAAATTATACAGAATAAGTGTTGCATGAACAGTGTGTAGTATTTACACTACAAATCAATGCACTGAGTAGCTCGGTAAGTGTGCACTGTGCCAGATACTTTATAGGATCTAAACACCAACATGCTACAGGAAAGTTCAATCTTATGTTGGAAATACATTTGTTAGTATCAGCTAATTGACAGGGGAGTACCACCTGGGACAGTTCAGTCCTGATCTAGTCTGAGTAAGCGTAAGTGATGCTCAAAAATTTTTTTTTTAATTTACCACTTCATTAAGAAGTTTGAAACCACTACAAAGCAACTAAACACAGCAGCCCAGAGAAGAATGACAAAGGAAACTGGTAGCAGTGGAACAAGATGGCAGGCTACAAAAACTTGTAAAACCCAGAAACTGTCTCCCCTGAGAAAACAAAACAAACCCGCACACTACCACACAAATAAAGAACAAACCAAACAAAAAACCTAAAGCAAAACAACAACAGAAAACCAAACCAAAACACAACACAAACCCCAAACCCAACCCCAGTTCCAGACTGCAAGGAACACAGGAAAACATCAGCAAGGGAAACAGAACAGTAGCAAAAGGAAGAAAATAAGTACAATGGTGATGAACATGGCATGGAACGAGACTGATGGCCAACAGCTACAATCTTTGTAAAGGTACATGAAGCCATTGAGGCTTTAAGTAGTGAAAAGTAACTGGCCACAAATATTAATGGCCAAGTAGTTAAAAATAAATAAAAACAAGGTACTGACCCTCTGGGCCTCTCAAGTTGCAAACCTTTCACAGAAATACCAGTTAAATATACATAACATGCTATGACCCACGTAAGAGCTTGCCCAAAGTACCTCCGAGCAAAAAGTCTTGAAACTTTTAATCAAATATTAGAGATTATTCACTTTTTTGGCAAAAACTAGTTTCGTATTTTAAAAACTGAAGCACAGGGAACTGTAACAGACAGTAAGCAAAACTTCTCTCTTCAAAACCCATGGTATTTCAAACATTTCCAATCCATGCCTCAAAGGTAGCATTAAAAAGTTTAATTAGCTTTTCATGCAAGCACTGAACCAGCTGATCATATTCACCATCCTCCCCAAGTGCGTCAGTAAAATCATCAGGGTACTATTTGCTCTCTGAAGAAGAGACCATTATTGCAATTACCTGCTAACACTCAAATCTCAAAAGCCTTGGTGTCATGTTCTTAAAACACCATAGGAAAGATCACACATATACTCATGTTAAGCAGCACAGTCCTCAGTCTTGCACCCATCCAATATACATAACAGATTAACATAATAGAACAGTCTTCAACAGAATAAATATCAAACAAGAATAAGCCTCCATAAAGATATTTTATAAAAATCAGTGCAAAAGAAGGGCAAATGATCTGAAACTTCAAAACAGAGATCAAAAACAAATGCATGTAAGAAAATTATTAAGTAGTAAAAAAGTGACTAGTGGTGTTAAGAACCACTGGTGTTTTAAGTATTACCTGGAATACATACATTGAAGTAATCTGGTTGCATTATAATGAAAAATAATTCACATTCAATGCCATTACAAAAAATTAGGATATATTACCAGTTTATTAATAGTGTGATTCTACATACAATATTAATAATTTGTGCTTTCGCAAAGATAAAAGAAAGCCAATACAGTATTTCAATCTTACATTCTAGAATGCTTGTCAGCTCACAAGTGTAAACTTCTCTTAAACTTTTGAGATACTACCTTTGCAGCTCAAATATTATTGGCATTTTGCAAATGACACCTCTACCTTTCCCCATTAACACCTCTGCTAAAAAAAAAAAAAAAGAACAAATGTCCATATACAAGCAAACACTTCTGTAATTATTACAGCATTACTTCTCAGTATTACAATGACCTATGAAGAACACTAACTTGTAGAGGGATCTCTGCACAGTGTACTGCAATGCACGGCAAAACTACCCTATGTAACTGGTTATTATATTACAGCATAAGAATCTCCAAGTCAACCCAACCAGACCTACCCCACTTTGAGAAGTTTCCAAAATTTTCAATTTGGCTACATCTAACTATTAATGCAGAATTTAAAATCAAGGAAAAAGATGATAAAAAGAGTGCTCTGTCATTTTGCAACATTGGAGTGAAGTTATAAAGCAACAAAATGAGGTGGGGAAGATGCAAAGTTGTTTAGAAGTTTTCTTGTCTCTTGTGATTAAACTGAAGGAATAAAAAATACTACCAAAGATCAATCCAAGTATCTAACATAGCTGGAGTCTTATTTTGACACAATCCTCTTCTGGATATCTCAGGGAAAGGACCATAACCTTTATGCAGAGTCTTATTTCCACAGTGCCATAACTGAAGGATATTTTCCTGCTAGCAATTACTGTTCTTGGCTTGAAAATTAACAGCCTTGACAGAAATCATGACAATCATTTTCACAATGATTCTTATTAAATTACATCTTTTGCCTTGTTAAAACACACTAGTAAATTCTACTGAATACTTATCTCACACAACCTTTATGATCTTTATATCTTACAATTTATCTGCCTCACTGTCCAAAGACAATTTTACCTAGATATCAACTCCTACAGCACCTTCCTGTTCTTCTTCTTACCTCGAACAAAGGATTAAGCACAGTTTTCATGTTTAAAAAGGTAGTAATTCAGCATGTGGCCCACTCAAGTTTGGTCTATTTCGAAAGATTGTATTTAATCAAGAAAAAGTGTAATTTTACCCACAAAACAGCATTTTATATTTTTACTCTTGCATGTACCTGAATTTCCCATTTCCTTTTGAATTTAAGGGCTAATAACAATTCATAGCTACTCAGAACACATTATTTTCTAAGTTAATGTTTAATAGTAAACATAATTCACAATGTGATATTTTCATGTATAAATTTGAAGTCAAAGTCAACCACACTAAGTCTAAGTTACACAGGGAGGTTTGAAAGAACACAACTTTGATCTTTCTTTAAATACCATACCATACCATTTCATTAGCATAAAACACATGCACATACACAGAAAACACGTTTCTTCAGAACTCTGCACACTGCAACACAAAACTAAATGTTTCTTGCCTACTAATTATTTCTTTTGTGGTTTGGTAACAGCACTCGCACAGAAGGACAGTACTTGTGGTAAGCTAAATGAGTAGAGGGAGATAAATCAAAAGAATATTTCACCCCACTTCTCTGCTTCACACGCTACATTCAGACACTCCTCAATTAAAGACTTCCAAACTTTCCAAAGGAAAATGCAATGGTTATTAATACTCCCTTGTTATTATACTGTTTGTTTCATTGAAGAAGGAAGGGTAACTGACATTGCAAACCACAAGAGACAAAGTCATAGTGATTTTTTTTTTTTTTCCCCTTCTCTTGATCAACTGAGCTGTCCTCTGAGTGTCCAACTAGCACTGACTCAATAGAAATAGGTTGCAAGAGAGGCCTCTGCATCATTTCTTATGTGCTTGGGCGTGGAGAACCTGGGAGTTTGACTTGCAGCTCTTCACACTGTTGCTTCTGCTGCCTTGTAACAACAGGCTAAAACCAAACAGATTCTCCTAAAAAGCTGTAACTGCTCTGTAGAAAAGCATTAAAAATAAAAGCAGAGAGAAATATTAATGATGACAAGCGGCTAAATGGACTCCCTTCCATTCCCTTCTGTCTCTCCAAAAACACACACGTGCTGTCACATGATTTTTCTCCTGCACAGAAACCAGTGCAGATAGAAATACTAAGAAATACTTATAGGGGAAAAAACCTATCCTATAAGCAAAGCAGCAAGAGTAACAGTTAGAAGCATAGGTTCATGACAACAGGCCAAAGACATAAGACTCCACCTATGAAAGCCTTCCATTTCCATTTTGATATCAGTGCTGTACCTGTGCACATTTTGAACAGTTTTAGTTAGACATACTGTCCCTGGCAATGGGTGTAGAAGTACTACTTTAAGTATACGCTCTTAGTCTAACCTAAGAGAAAAAATGAACAAGCAAACATTTTTCACTAGTGTCTTCCACAGACAGTGGTTCTCTGCACAAAGAATCATACTACTGAGCCATCAGCTTCCAGAATTAACAGATTTTCCTCTAATAGGTGTTAAGCACTAACCAAACTAGAAGCACAAGCAGCAGCACTTTGTGTTCAGGCACAGCCAAAGACCTTACAACTTCTGATCAAGAGTGGTCACTAAGGAGCATAACTTTCAGTTATTCCAACAGTACTTCAACAATTTTAATATATTTTTATGCTAGCTTCTTTTATTTTTTAACACTTACTGTGCTCTAGCATAGAAATTGTATTACTAATTAAAATGCTTTTCCCTTTGCACACATTCAAGAATGAAAGCAATACAAAAACACAAACAAAACCAGAACAAATATTTAATTTATTGAAATAACACTGATTGCTTCTCTTGCCATAAAAGCAAGCATTAAGTGTTCATGAACTATACATAAACAGTATCTTTTAATAGATTATATCATTTTATGTACAATAAAGGGTTAGTAGAGTTGTTTTGGTTTTCATACACTCACAATTATTTTAATTGCTCTCAAAACCATTAGATTACATTTTTGATGTATAAAACTGCAGGTTGCACATGCACCTCAAATGAGTCCAGCAAAACATTCTTAGAGAAAGACAGACCCACATTCACTGCATTAATAATACATACAGTGTTAGAAGGAGACGGTTAAAACACTAACCAAGGTTTTTATTGAAGCCTTCTGCCACTGATCACCCAACATTCTGAGACTTCCACCTCTGAGGCTGAGTTTCTATACTGGTTCTCACCTAAGACAGGGCTTGCTCTGTTTGTCTAAAAGGAGGACCAGAATTAAACGGCTGCTTCTGTGGTAAGTGAAGGGACAAGGAAAAAGGAGAAGCACTTCTAGCTATTTTTTTAAAAAGCAACTTTTTAAATGAAAAGTTTGAAACAATTGTATCAAGACAAATGGAAATAAGTTTAGAGGTCCAGTGGTAATGCTTGAGTGATGTACCATATGTTCAGCATTAACTGATGATCTATACATAGCCACCTTCTAACTCAAGAGAGGAAAACTCATCTATTTACAATTATCTTGGCAACCATATTAGAACACACTATTTAGTCCTTCCTGAAAGAGTTACACTTAAAGGGAAGCTTTGCAACAAGTCATCCTTTGCAGATATCATTTTAGCTGACAGCTTTCTGGTAATTAATTCCTTGGTCAACATTACCGTCTGTAGATAAGGTTTATTTTCTACTTCAATTGACAATGAATTAGATACAACTACACAAGTAAATACAACTGAAGAAACCAACCATCCACAGCAATACAGGTGAGTATAAAACAGAGGAAATTCTTATATGAGCATTGTGTATCATATTCAGCTTCCCTTATGAACCATCCTACAATTTAACTTTACTTTTTCTAGGTGGGTAAGTTCTTCCTCCTTGGCGGGGGGTGGGGGGGCGGAAAGCAGCACACAAATCACTAGAAAATACATATTACATCACCCTGCTTGTTTGACTGTGACTTGTCAGGAAGCCAAAAAACCTATTTATTTCGAGAAAGTGAACAAGAACTGCAATAAAACATGCTGATGACTGTTTAATCCCTAGTCTCCTCTGAACTGCTATGATCCTGTGTGCTCTTTGCCCACCCTGGCTCTTACAACACTTCAGCTTCCTATCAATTTTCATATCTATTTTCCTAACTTTTCCCCCTTTAAGCAGCATTTTCAACTTACCAGCACCCAGTCCAAGGTGACTCCTTTGTGTTCACACATTTATCTGACATTGAGCCACTTTCCCTGGATTTAGTCTCCTACATATCTGACAATTCATTTCCTCTGCAGGTAGCTCGGTCTCAGCACAATCCAAAGTAAGCTTATATTTTACCTTCAAATTCTTGTCCTGTTTGTACCTACTCCTATTGTCCCATTTTTCTGACTGCTGTGAGTAGCTGCTGACCAGGACTTCCATCATTCAGGTGTACCTTACAATTTTCAGACTGTCTGTCTATGTTCATAAGGGGAAAAAATAATATTCAAGGCACTGTCCACCTTTCCCTTACTTACGTGTGTCACAGTACTGCCTAAAAATCAAACTCTAATGTAATTAACTGTGATCAGAATAAAGAAAATGTCCCTTATAACTCAAGGTTGGCAAGGAAATAAAAATTTTAAAAAACCAAACCAAAACAGAAAAACAAAGAAACAAACCCCAACAAAAACGTACAAACTACCAAGACAGTACTGCTGACTATTATTATGGCCTGTGGTCTTAGAACATCACGTACACGTTGTCAAAATTCTTGCAGAAATTCGTAAAGGAAATTCAGGTGAAAAAAAGTTGAAAATGTTACTTTTGCAGTAGACATATACAATATTCTTTCTGAACAGAATGGGCAGCATGAGATAAAGGTCAAGAGGTACTCACTGGATCATTAAGTGCCTGTGCAGGAGCAGTTGCCACTGAGAGCCAAACAACCCAGCAGAAAACAGAAGTGGATGATAACCAATCTATTTTTCATGAACTGGGGTTGAAACAGATAGTGAACAGATATATTAAGAATGCAAACATTACATTTATATATTTGCAGATTATTCTGGAGGCATATAAAAGGGATCAGAGAAAAGAATGCCACAGTAACCAAAGAAAGACATGAGAAGAACCTGGAGAATTCTAGCTGTAGGAACAAGTAAAAACAATGTAAATTACTTAGAGTTGCTATGAAACAAGAATCTGAAAGATTTAGATAAAGATCTCTTTAAAGCCTTTCAATCACACCCATTCACAGATGGCATGCACATTATAGGCCAAAGCAATGATCAGAAGGCTGATACTGCCCACATAAGCAGAACAGAGGTAAAGCAGATGGCTTCAAGCCCAGTTCTGCTTGAGCTAAACAAAGACATGTCAGAGGGACAGGCAAATTTTAGCTGGACAAGGAGCCAAGCCTGGACTAGAGGTTTTCATACACACGTGGCAGCAGATGGTTCTGTCTGTGAACAAGGAAATGTTTGGTGAAGTCACAGCAGGAAGACACGGAGCAGAGACTACTGCACAAACGTACCTGAGCAAAGTACCAAGGACAGAGTGTTGTGAAATCTCTACAAGAAAGCTTGGAGTAAAAGAGAGTTAAGGACTCACTTAAAGAGGATGCATTAAAGTCACTGCAGAAAAATACAAGAGAAAATAATGTTACAGCATTCCTGAAGGACAGACTACCTCAAATCCATTATCACTCAAAAGCTGTAATTTATTTCCATGCCTGGTCCCAAATCTACAAACAATAGTGAAATATATACATTTATCTCATTTAGATGTTTGTAACAAGTGTGTTACTTAATGAATGTTGGACACAGACAGATGATGTAGTTGAAGGTGACATTTCTCTCAAAGATTTATAGGCATTAGAGTGGGCACAGAAGAAAGAACATGACAGTTTAAGTCTTCTTTAGTTGTTGTTAGCAGGAAAAAAACAATTCAAAATGACACCTAATAAAACAAAGTTGCAATTCCATCTTCAAGAAAGCAAGACAGCACTTCTGTTAGCACAGCAGAAGACATTCTCTGAAGTATAAATTAAGATGTTTCAAGGGAGAGATTAAATATGTTCACAGCCTTTCAAGATTTTCAAAAAGCTAAGGATTTGGAAAAAAAAAAAAAGAAAAGAAAAAAAAGAAAAAAGTCCTAGGAGAAGCAACTACATATGGAATACAACAGGAAAAAGACAGAATCCCTGTCAAGGTGAGTTTCCAGAAATAAAATGTCAAACCATCTGGATATAAGAGACAGGTCTTCCAGGTTCAATCTTAACGTAAACCAATTAACTATCATCCTCTCTTCCATTTCTGTATTTGTATTCTTCATATCATTTATGTTTTCTACTTGAAATACTATAAATAGAAAACGTTTTTAAATTTTACCTTAACTAAGATTTATTTAAAATTATTTCAGGGTAATTTATTAACAACAAAGCAGTCATTCAACCTAAAGATTTGGCCAATTTATGAAGCATCTTTACTTCCAAACATATTACAGTGGCTATCCAATAAAGATAAAATATATGCCCTCAGAAGCTGCACAGAGTGATTTGGTTCACCATGGATAAGGAAAAGAAGGAAGCTCTTCTACTAACTGTTACGAGCAGAAAACTTCTCTAGCAAGCAACGAGACAGAGGAAAGTAAACCTAAACACTCAAGATGTGCAGTCAATACTTACGAATGAGTCAAAAAAGTTTCATACAGATGAATGCAAAAGCAAAAAACCATAATGTCATCAGTTCCTCTTACAGTAAGTCCACTCCCCCTTAATTTGAAGGTTCCCATTTATGACCACTGTCCTTCATTCTCTCACATTTTTACATCAGTAAATAGCCTGACTCCATCTTTACATAACCTCCTTGTAAGTACTCAGAGCCTGGTGTTAGGTCTGCCCAAAGCTGGCTCTTCTCCAGGGTGAAAAAGTCCCATTCCCTCAGCCTTTACTCAGAGAAGTGCTTCAGCCCAGACCATCTCAGTGGCCTCTGCTGAACATGCTGCAGCTGATCAGTACATTTCCTCTTCCAGTGTGGTACAGGAAAAAACATCCAAAGCTGGACATCGGTGGAGTCTACCGAGTGCCAAGCAAAGGGGAACAATCACTTCCCCCAATTCCCTGGTTTATGTTCCTCGTGATATCAGCTGGGATGCTGTTAGCCTTCACTCCTGCCAAGACACACTGCCAGCTCACATCTGGCCCACTGCGCTCTAGGTTGGATTCGATGATCTTAAAGGTCTTTTTCAACGAAAATGATTCTATGATAAAGATATTAAACAATCTAGGTCTTACAACAGACCCCTGTGGGTCTGGTTGTAACAAACCTGCATGTAAGAAACCAGCCATTAAGCACAATCTCTTGAGCTTAATGATCCAACCACAAGTTCCCCGTTTAACCAAGCCAGTCTACTGGCTCATCTACTCGTTTTCCCAACTATTGAGATGGCCTGTCCCTGTGCTTAGAGGAACTGGAACTTGTACAAAGCCCTGATGAAGCAAGCTCAGAAAAGGGAAGCTACGGCAGTTTGGCAAGGGGCACAGCACAGTTTCCAGGTTGCACTGTAAGATGCTGTAGTCTGTAGTATTTCCACCATTATCTAATTAAAAAAAAAAAAAAATCCCTGTTTCTTCTCCTACCATATGGCTGTCTACACTAAACCTGAATTAACATAGCTTTTCCCACAACCAGAGCAGGGATTTTACAATTTAGGACACACAGAAGTCTGAAGAAGAAAGGCATGTCTTATCAGAATGTTGTCAATTATTAGTATATAAACCTACTTAAAAATTATTCTTATTTTACTCATAGTCCTCCCTTGGCACTGAGAATTAAATGTAAATTTAATAAACCAACCCTTGGATCTGTTTAGAAAGACAAACATATTGCAGGGAATAAATATCTGTTCAGAAAGTCATTTGGGATTTGAAGGTATATTTGTGCTTTTTAATGATTTCTTCCTGTAGCTACTAAGATTAAGAAAAGGTCATTTTTTAAAATTCATTAAAACAGCATGAACTTTTCATGGCCTATATTTGAAGGGAGAAAAACAAAGTGTCATTTTCATTAAAATTAAGATCTTCTGAACCTTCACTTGCCTAGAATACTACCCAAAGCCTTTACTGAGTCTACAAAGCTTTATAAGTGGTTTGGGTGCTTGCTTATAAATTTACTTCCAGTATTGACATTCTTTTTCTTTGAGTGACAGGCATGGATTTTCTTTTTCCTGTAAAACTGCAAGGATCAAAAAACTCACCAGGTATGAGCAGTCACTCATGGCCCCTTGATTTGTAAACACTATAAACATGCTTTTCTTCACTGACTGTTTACACTTGATATTAGAATGAAATAGCAAAATAAACACACATAAGCAGCCATAAAGTGGAGAACATTATCTAAAATACTGTCACATCTAAAAATACTACCTGGCAATTTCACAACATGCTGTGAGAATGACACTGCTCAATAAAATGCAAATGCAGGTATTGTACATTTGATGTGACATCCATATGGGAGGAGCACAGGTCCCAATGGCCTTGCAGGAATTAACTCAGGATGTTAGCTGTGTTTTATCCCACTTCAGAAAACTGAAAGGCTTTTCATAAATAAAGCCAGGTGAAGAAATATTAAAATGAGTGTTTGTTCTATACAAATAGCAAAGTATAGCAACAGCACGGACATCGAAGTGGAGCATCCACACATCAAGTGTTTGCCCAGCCAGGGATAAGATCACTAACTGGTGTCCCTTTCCTCTTCTGTAACAAAAGCAGAGAGCAAGATTCTGTTCCAGATTTTCCTCCTTTCCAACAATTAGTACCAAATTCCACCAGGATGCATATTTCAGAGGTAAGACTCTTCCTTGCAACATCTGTTTTCAAAAATTTATGAAACACGTGTAATGTAGCATTTTAGAGAGCAACTTAAAACACAATTGGCACTTTTTTCCCCACCGCTTTTAGTATTGCTGACACCATTCAGATTAAATAACCTATTTTGATAGTGTCTTTTCCCCCTTTTTCTGTTTATTTCTTTCAATAGCATGACTGCTTAGAATAAAGTTAAAAATAAAACAAAAAAAACCCCAGTACATGAGTGAACAAAACACAGGTTACTGTACATGCGAGGATCAAAAGGTTAACTTCTGAACCAAAAAGATGGAAGAGAGAACATAACATTATGCATACACCTTTAAAGTACTTGTTCCTGTTAAAAACAACAAAAACGAATAAACTCTTCCTTGTTTATTGTTTTTGCCTTACAAAAACCTTATCAACTGCTCCCCTCCAAAGCTTCACACATCCAAGAGCCCGTTTTGCATTTCAGAAGAATTCTTTTTTCCTATTTAGGTACCTATTTTTATTGAAGTGTCATGCTATTTTGAAGTCCCTCAACCCCCAAAATAAATTTCCTTTCTCTTCTCTACTCTCATCTAAATAACTGAGATGGACAATTTTCTTCGTTATTCCATCTAAGCCCATTTTTCAATAAAAAAATCTATACAGTCACAACCATTTCCACTATGGATGAGGGTAAACACCCTAATGAAGAATGATTAGGAATGCAGAATGATAAGTTATTTTGAAAAAAACCTCATAGTCATCTCTTCAAACTCCTATACACAGGCAAACTCCCTACCTGCTACAAATTTCAAACCAACCACTTACAGACTTCAAAATACAAGGAATTCTGACATAGTTTGGTTGCAAGCGCTCATTCAAAGAGCTAAAGTATCTCACAGCATCTTGATGGTGACAAGCTGCAGCGAGGGAAATTCTCTCTGCTCATGCAGATAAACCCTCCTGGTGAAGTGAGTTTAAGCTCTGGCCTAGACACCTCTGCTTAAGCTCTGGCCTTGAGAGGCAGCAGAATCAGCGTCTTTGGACACAGTCAGAACTCAAGCGGATACAGCTTGAGCAACATGATCTAACTTTGAGGTTAGTCCTGCTTTGAGCCACCATCACAGCAACCTTTGCTTTAGGCTACACAACCTTCAGAGGTCTCATCTAACATTAAGACGATGACCTATAAATACAGATTTTCTCACTTTTCAATTTCATCTGTATTAAACACATTGCTTATATCAAGGCACTGCTAAACTGAGGAGAACTTCAAAGACCATGATTATAAGCAGCTCCAGCTACAGGTTTAAGCCTAACTGATAAATTCTGGAAATTTGACTCACAAATGAGACTCTAAGAGTTAAAAAGTAAAAAAATATTTTCTTCTACCTTAACAATTTATACTATTATCTCATTACTACAACTGATAGCTAAAGGGCTAAAAAAAAAGAATTACAGGAATAGGTGAACACTTTCAATGCTTCCCACACAGATGCACATTACATCTTTATTAAATTGATGTCCTCTGTCAGGCCAAATTTTTTTTATTGCTACAGATTTCTCACTGTTCCTCTGATTTATTTGCCCCCACATACAAAGCAGCACCAGTAGGGAGATTAATGTCTGATAACTATGGCACCAGGAATGTGAGAAAGGAATGAATAAATATTGCATCAAAAAGGTATTAAAATGAAAGAAATTTATTTTCTCAGTTCTCTTTGTGGTGGTTATTCAATTCCATCTGAACTTTACAACAGCAATAACTATTTAAAATTAAGACTATTTAGGTATTCATGTGCCTTTTACTATTAATATTCAATTCACAAATTTTTTTTTTTAAAAAAGAGTGCTTCTGTTCTGCCTGACAAGCAACTAATCCTTTAAGCTATGTTCATTGTTACGATCCTATTTGGAGATTGGTATTGTCCCAGCACATTGGTGGTTACATAAATGCAAGCATGCTTAAATCTCTAACATTGAACTAGCTTGTCTTTTCATAAAAAGAGTTCATTTTCTGTTACACCTGAACTAGTGTGAATGCAGGCTATCAATGAAAGGGGTGCTCCCACTTTCTTCCCTTTGCTGGGGTCAGACCTAGTCAACCTAATATTATCAGATGAGTAGTTTTAAGCTGGACACATGGAAAAGCTTTGGGGGAATTCCTGGTAGATTACTTCTCCATTGAAAAAAAAAAAAAAAAAAAAAAAATCACTCAGTGACCAATTCCTCTTTCAGCTGCATGACCACTGACCATATCCTGCTATAAAGACATGGGGGGAAAACATGGCCAGTGGAGAGCAAACACTACATGGCTAGTCATGTACAGACATAATGACTAGACAGGAAAGTAGAGGGAGAAATTTAATTGGCAAAGCACAGCTTACAGCACAATTTTGTCCAATGGTTCATCAAAACATTTCAATGAAGGCATTAAATGCTTGGTTTGGCCGTTCAATTGCCAGAAACACAGATAAATGGACTGACTTGCAATCACCTTATATATATCGGTTTTAGCTACAAAGCTTCCAATGAGACTTTGAAGACAAAGGCTGGGGCAAAGGAGATTTTAAGAGCATTGATTTGAGGTCCTTGATCTCCCTAGAATAAGCCTCCGATGAGCTGGGCCAATGAAGTTAAGCCAAAGCAAACCATGTACAAACAGCAGAGACTGGATGCAATTAATTCTCAAGTTCAGTTTATCCAACTGACACAGGCATATAAGAAAAGCAAGCATTTCAAATGTTCTGATACCGTAGCTTGATTAGCAGCACAGATGTCCTCCATACAATAGCGACAAATTCTTGTTCTCATTTCATATGCATATCTACACTCTAGAGACACAGCAAAATGCTGCTCCATCAAGCTGCACCAAAACAGAGTGCTGCCATTCTGTTCTTCAACTGAGTTCTGCTAGATATTACCTGGTCATTATTTTACAACTTAAAAAAAAAAGTAAAACTCCTAGGGAAGTCATAAAATTAATTTCTAAAACTACATTTTAGAGTTAAAGCTAGCTCTAAATTGCAGTCAGCAAAGAGCTAGTGTCTAATTCTAAATTATTTTCTGCAATTTATTATTTTTTTCCTGAATACAGGTTGCTTTTCTGCAAACCAAATAGCAGAATACAATAATTAACTGACCTGCAATAATTTTCTTTACAGACTTCTGTTAACACTATTTTTTTTTCCTTGTCTCATCAGCCCTCATATACACTATAATTAAGCATAACAAAACAACACTAAAATCCGCCAGGTCACCCTGACACAACTATTTGAATAAGTTTTATTTATCACAAAGACAACATTTTACAAAGGAAAATTATTTCAGTAAACTCTACTAGTCTGTATTACTGCCCTGAAACACTTATCTAAAATAAAGTTACAAAAAGTTATATCATCTCACAGGGTCAGATAAAGAAAGGAGAGTGCCAGACAGATTAACTAAATGCCACTCGGGTTAGATGCCAATAGGATTAGAATGGACTTTGGTTGCCACTAACAAATACATGCACATGGCTCGCAGAGGGCTGGGTGAGAGGCACATGTCTTGTCCTGAAGAGCAGGTTCAGACCTAAGTGGGAGAAGATGAAAGCACAGACTCCAGGAGTGCAGCAGGGGAAAGGTTTCAAATACATTCCTCAGCCAGAGACTAAATATAAGGAAGTGTCAGACAAGCTAAAGGAGTCTCAGATCAAAATAAAAAAGCTTTTTTGTCAACTCACAGAAAGCCTACTGTGTTATTCTTAAATGCACGCCTCCATCCAGGCAACAGTACAGAATGGACAGCTGGCTAAACCCATCCAGAAAAAAAATAAGCTTCTGGAGTATTTAACAGATGGTGTCACTGGTTATGAAATTGGTATTTGCTTCAGTCTCCAAATATATTTTTTTAACCTGAGATACAATATTTAAATAGTCTTTCAATATTTCTCAAATGAAACAAAATTAAGCATTTATTGCAGTACATGCACTCACGTTTAGAACAAAAAACATGTTTCTATAGATTATATCCTATTCCATATTTCTGCTGAGAAAAAAAATTCCAGTCAGAAAAAATGACAAGTTTTACAATTACTTTCTTGTACCTCAAGCAAAAACGTTAGAAGCGTGCCAAGCAAAAAAAAACCAAAACCCACAAACAAAAGATTTCCCCTTGTTCATATATCCACCAAGCTGCCTTCTACATATACACTCCTTTGGCAAGTAATCCCATGCCATCAAAACACAATTTCCACAAAAAAAAACAAACTATAATGTTCGGTTTATATCACAGGGTTTGGGGGGAAAGAAGATTTGTTTGTTTCAAACAAGTATACTTCCCTTCTGCTACTTTATAAATCAGAGTCTTGAACTTTTCACATGGTTGAAGGAAAAGTAAAGGTATCTTCTCAGAAAACCTTGTTTTATTTTAGGGATTTTTCTTAAACTTGCAAATAAACATTTGGCAGACCAGTGAACTCTTAACCAGAAGTTCAGTGACACAAAAGTCAAACCCAGTGTGGGGTCAAGCTACTATTAAAATATCACAGCCCCATAATTCACCAATTTAGAAGCAAAACAAAACACAGAACATAACCACTTAAGTGCAATTCTCCACTCTATTTTTTAAAATCTATAATATTTATATAAATAATAAATTTGCTCATTTACAGAGACTTGACCATTCCTGAAGAAGAAATGTGAACATTATTAAACTTAGAAAATTCAAATACCATCGTTACAGATTACGCAGTCAATTCTGCCTTCCTATGTAACATCCTGATGCTACAAATGCGCATGATATTTACACTTTAGAGCCAGCATGAGTTAGGTAGGTTGACCTTCTCTCTAATACATTACACTGAGCGAAGAATCATCTTCTCACAAAAATGAAACCCCCAAATTTAACATTGAATATTTTGCACATTCTATTAATAGATAAGTAACTATTGACTTTAAGATAATCTATTAATCATCAACCTTTAAGGAGAAGGAAAGAGAATTAAACAAAGACATACACGTGCACAGATTTGGCAACATAATGCTTTCCAAAGCATGGAAATCCAGAACTAGGTCACAGCTTTATCCTACAGATCATTTTCAGCTTAGTTTGAACAATAAAAGTCTTTTGAATAAACTGCCTGCATTCAACAATCCTGACACGCTCATCCGCAAATAGAAGCTGTATTATAAAGTCTAACAGACCATGTATCCACAGTAGAAAACGGATGGAGTTGAACGAATATACTTGTGGGCTGTTCTTTGCTTCTTTATACTTTAAAATGATTTTTAAAAAAATAATCTGGATCTTCAGGTCAACTGTTATTTCCAGTGTTTCCAATTTGTCAATTATGCTTTGTAAATTTTAAATTTATGTCTCAGTAATGAAATCTAGCAATCCAAAAGAGGACTCCTAGAAGCACAAATGCAAATAAAGTCTTTATTCTTTTAACAAGACTAATATTTAGATATATATCTATTTACAGTTACCATTTAAAGATTCCTCTGCATGAAATTCCTCAAAACATTAAGTGTTTAAGCAAAATAAGATGCAGCCTTTAAGTACACAGAGACAAAATACATAGTTTTAAGATAATAATGAAATAGCTTGAATATTGTTTCCTCTTGAAAATACTACAACAATTTATGCTGGAAAAGCTTCATTTGGGATCATTAGACTTCTACTTTAACTTCAAAAAAATAGACAAATTAAAAAAAATACACACACAGAATCGTGATACACACAAAACTTACGTTTCAAAACTTGAATTAAGCCAAAACAAAAGTGCTAATATGAAACACAGCACAGAGGCTTCATTCAGAAGTATCAAAAGCTGCATTCCAAAATATAAATGTAGAATGTATTTATCAAATTACAGGTATGAAACTTAATAGAATAGAACCACAGAATGGTTTGGGTTGGAAGCGACCTTCAAAGGTCATCCGGTCTAAACTTCTGCAATGAGCAGGGACATCAGTTATAGCCAAGTGGGGATTGGTCTCTTCTCCCAGGCAGTTAGCAATAGGACAAGGGGGCATGGGCTTAAACTCTGCCAGGGGAAATTTAGGCTGGATATTAGGAAGAAATTCTTTACAGAGAGAGTGGTCAGGCATTGGAATGGCCTGCCCAGAGAGGTGGTGGACTCGCCATCCCTGGAGGTTTTTAAACTGAGACTGGACATGGCACTTAGTGCCATGATCTAGTAAACAGACTAGAGTTGGACCAAGGGTTGGACTCGATGATCTCTGAGGTCTTTTCCAACTCAGTCGATTCTGTGATTCTGTGATCTTCAACAAGATCAGGTTGCTCAGAGCCCCGTTCAGCCTGGCCTTGAATGTCTGCAGGGACGGGGCATCTACCACATCTCTGGGAAACCTGCTCCTGTATTTTACCACCCTCATTGTAAAAAATTTTTTCCTCACGTCTAACCTGCATCTCCCCTTTTTTAGTTTAAAACTATTACCATTATCTCAACAGGCTAAATTTACTCCATTATACAATGGAAACCTTGCTAGGGTAATGATAACAAACTTCTCTGCATTCATATCTTTTATAATGCCAAAGAATCTTCATTATTTAATTACATAAGCATAAATTTTCAACCCGCTCTTATTCATGTCTGCTCTAAGGATATGAAATATCTTGCAAACATTTCAGGCCAAATGTCAAGACAGATCTGTCAAGCTTCAAGTAGTATGCCTCTCTCTTTTAATCCAATGTTAAAAAAAAAAAGGGGGGGGGGAACAACAAAAACACACACACAAAAACCTGAAAGCAACAACAAAAAACCAACCACCAAACACATATGACTTTGTTTCTTTGCAAGATTCCATTATAAAAAAAATCAGTATCATTAAAATAGCATAGCAGTTGTATAGACAGTAGTCTTTCTCTCCTGCTCCACAAGTATGATTACACACTTTAAAAAACACTGCATTTCTGCTGTTATGTTTAGAATACACCATTCAAGTCCAATTTTCTACAATGAATTACAAAGAAGATAGATAATGCACCTTCAAGGACTTCAGACAATTTTCAAAATTAACCCAGTTGTGTTGAAAATTTCACTTGTTTGGTAACTTAAATTACTTTTATATTTACTACAATAATATGTATAAACTTCCATTTTGTTCTTTTTAACAGGATGTGTGCAACAGCTTAGATTGGATCACGCTTGACAAAGATTTGGAATCACACTGTACCTACTTCACCATAACATGCAGTGGTACACCTAAAACTATTCGAATTTCCATATAGTTGTAATTAGGAGAAGATCTGCTATGCTAAAAGAAATGTATTTTGAATGCAGAAATATTTTCTTTCTACTGCAGTATTCAAAACCATAGATGTGAAAGTTTTCAGTAGGAAATAACAAAGATGGCAGAACTGTGATTTACTGTAAATTAACACGTTTAATGATTTTGAAGCACTACTTAATGAATCTAAGATAGGAAAAGACAACCTACCAAAACCCAACACGAAAGCATTGCAAATGAGGTTTGGAAAAGTCCCAAAAGCTCAAAAGAATTACCAAAACATATACATCTAGTGCTATTTTTAGGTGTGGTGAAGTACTCCTCCTATACAGCACAGCTGCTCCTCCGGAAGGGCCCAGGTCTCTCCTCACCTGTGTGTCACTGCTGCCTGCTCCCTCTGGCCACCCGGGACAAAGGGGCACGTGCGAACTGGCACCAAACACCACATTTAGGCAGTTGAATCAAGTCTTTGAAGCCATATTGCTTTAGAGCCTATATTTGGTAACGCAAGATTTACTTTTGCCAGAAGATGAAGTAATGTTTACACGGACACATCTCAGTAATTTTTCCACCAGGCGAAGTAACACACACTGCTTTTTACCTCCAGTCAGCACCAATAGTGAAAACACAAATATTAAGGGATGGAGTTGGACATGTTTGTCTCTGGCAGGCAGAGTAAGGGTGAGAATATCCTTTATCAGAAACTTGTTATCATCTGGCACATTAAAAGCTTCACTAAATTTAATTTAATCACTGAGAGTACAAAACCTATGCATGGTAAGAGAAAATTATGATGACTCCCTGACTGTTTCTTGCTACCCATCGTGCCTGCACAGCAATTTATTGTCCATAAATAAGCCTGAAGGCTTTGACACTCCCAACTTCAGTGCCTGTACCTTTGTCACTAGATGGTTGTGTAATCATGACTTGGCTTCTCCCTGCACTCCTTGCAGCTGCTACCACCACCCACCCTACAAACCGCTACAGCAGTCCAAAGTGCCTACAAAAGAAAGTGCATGCCGTTCTTTCCAGCAACCCAGCAAGAACCATTTTGAAATAATTCAAAAGATTTCTTTCCCTTATCTCAACAGCTCCACAGATACTCTAGGCTTAGCCAATACAGGTTCCAATGGAGCACCACAAAACAACTGTTGGCTTTACCCAAAGTTAAAGACAGGACAAAAAATACAAGACTATCATATTTTAAGATTCTGAATAAGTGATTTTTGTATAAGAAATGTCAAACTCCCACACCAAAGAGCTATTGCTCTTCCTAAAAAATGTATGTCTTTTTTTTTTTTTTTTTGGAACATGTTACAATCTGATTTTACAGAAAAAAACTATTACATGATACAAAAGACTACAGAAAATGCTGTGATTATTCAAGTATAATTTTGTCTCCCATGTCCTGCAAAACAACGTCTAATAAAAGAAAAAAACTTCAAAACTATACTAATAGAGGCACTAAATATACTAGTTTTATTTCCCTCTGGTCTTCATTTCTATATGCTAAGAAGTACAAGATAAACCCAAAAGTTTCTCTTTTTTTCAGCATAGAACTAAGGGGAACAAAATGACCTCCTAACCACAAGTTCATGATAAATAAAATTCATAACCTAGGACATTATTTAAGCATCAAAGTCAGGACTGCTACATAGCAGCAGAATAAACTACAAAAGGCAGGAAACTATTTACCTACACTCCACTTTATCTGGCATTAGTCAGCACTCTGAAATATGTATCCACTTTCGTGCTTGCCTTTTTTTTTTTTTTTTTAAAGCTGAGTTTGAAATTTACTTAGCAGCACATGCACAGATAAAGGTACTGACTGATAATCATTTTATGCTCTGCAGATAGGGCAAGCTGTCTTTCCTGTATTTCATTTCATAAAAAAAACCCAAACCAGCCAACCAAAAGAAGGAAAAAAAAAAACCACGGACAAAACAAACCACAGAACTTTAGGGAGATAATTTAAGGATACAACTAAATCCCCACATCCCTGAACATCAGAAAGTGCTGTGGATTTGTTGTCTTCTCCTGAGATTACTTCAGATTTAAACTGATAGCATGCTATTTGAAAAGCAGGAACATGAAAATTGACAGGCATGAAGGCAATATTTGATAATAAAGTGCTCAAAATTTCAGTTTCCTTAAAAGATCAACAAAAACACTTCAGTAAAATCATGTGACTCTCAGTCAATAGTAAGAGTTGGAAGAAATTCTAACATAGCCCTACAACAAAGCTGTAACAAAAAACAGCTTCCCCAAAACTCACTTCTCACAGCTTGTTAACAAATATGGTTACAATCTTTCTCCAAATGTTCTTGGGAGCATCTATCAATGTATAAATATTTTATTGGCTTTTGCATCATTTTAGTTAACTCACTGTCCTTAAGTATTCTGCAACAAAACCTTCACATCAGCAAAGAGCACCTGAGCTTAACTGCAATGATGGTACAGTCATGCAACACGACTATTCTGAACAACCATGACTGACAGGCACTGAAGATGCACCAGAGCAGAGTTGGCCAGAGAAATTCCAACAAAATTTGACTAAAAAAATACAACATCAAAACACACACAAAGATACCCACACATGCCACACACAAGAAAATCTTGATCTTGTTTTCATTTTGTTTCTGACTGCAGTTCAAACTGTAAGATTTCATTGCCTGCAACTCTACTGCAGTTACCTAGTATAAGGAGTATATTGAAGTGAAATTTCATTCCACAATATCCACAATTTTTGATTAATAATAACCTCTTCTCTCTCAGATCTTCTAAAAAATAAACGGATTTTTATTAAGTACTTGTTGAGGAGACTAGTATCACAGGAAGGCTCCAGATGAATTAAGACTTATATTCCAAGAAACATTTGAGCGGTAGAGGAAGGTAACACTGAATCCAGTCACTGAGCAATGAGGAGGTGCTGAATAAGGAGCTGGTGAAAAGCACACAGTTCTGGAAGAAGAGACAATTATGCATTTATACCACAGGATGGATAAATATTGTTAAACAGTCTTGATCATGGTATTTATGCCTGGTTTTGTGCTTAATTGTACAAGTGGAAGAGTTCCCTCTTAAAGTGAGTTTTCCATGTATGACATAAATAGTGCTATGGTACCTATTACGTTGGTACAATAGGAATTGCTGTTCTTGCATTCGTGAAATTTGATGTTTGATACTGGAATACATTCTTAAATGTAGTTATGCTATAAATAATTTGATTGCTCTTTTCTCACTTTACGTTTTTTCTGCTACTGACTTCTTACTTGCTGTTTATATTTTTTTTAGAGTACGGAAACAATGTTAGACAAAAGCAAATTCGAGCGATTTTCTTATTTGAGTTCAAAAATGGGTCGTAAAGCAATAGAAACAACTCACAACATCAACGACGCATTTGGCCCAGGAACTGCTAATGAATGTACAGTGCAGTGGTGGTTCCAGAAGTTTCACAAAGGAGACGAGAGCCTGGAAGAGGATGAGCGCAGTGGCCAGCCATCAGAAGTTGACAATGACCAACTGAGACCAATCATCGAAGCCGATCCTCTCAAAACCGCAAGAGAAGTTGCCAAAGAACTCAATGTTAACCACTCTACAGTCATTTGGCATTTGAAGCAAATTGGAAAGGTGAAAAAGCTGGATAAGCAGGTGCCTCATGAGCTGACCGAAAAATCAAAAAAAATCATCCTTTTGAAGTATCGTCTTCTCTTATTCTACACAACAAGGAACCATTTCTCAATTGGATTGTGACATGCAATGAAAAGTGAATTGTATACAACAACCAGTGATGACCAGCTCAGTGGCTGGACCAAAAAGAACCTCCAAAGTACCTCCCAAAGAAAAACTTGCATCAAAAAAAAGGTCATGGTCATTATTTGGTGGTCTGCTGCTGGTCTACAGCTTTCTGAATCCTGGTAAAACCATTACATCTGAGAAGTGTGCTCAGCAAATCAATGAGATGCACCTGCAGCTGGCATCAGTCAACAGAAAGGGCCCGGTTCTTCTCCATGACACCACCTGACTGCATGTCATGTAACCAACACTTCAAAAAATGAATAAATTGGGCTACGAAGTTTTGCTTTATCTGCCATATTCACCTGACCTCTCACCAACTGATTACCACTTCCTCAAGCATCTCGACAACTTTTTGCAGGGAAAACGCTTCCACAACCAGCAGGATGCAGAAAATACTTTCCAAGAGTTCTTAGAATCCCGAAGCACAGATTTTTATGCTACGAGAATAAACAAACTTATTTTTCGTTGGCTAAAATGTGTTGACTGTAGTGGTTCCTATTTTGATTAATAAAGTTATGTCTGAGCCTAGTTATAATGATTTAAAATTCATGGTCTGAAACTGCAATTACTTCTGCACCAACCTAATGCATCATAGTGGCAAAAAAAATACAAGACAAACTGTATTTGCTCAAAAGCCACAAATCTGTATTGAAAAAGACAACCTCATCTTAAAAGTGCCAAGCAGTTTATAGACATATTTTACACTCTTCACAGTCAATTCAGGGAAAGCTATAGCTGCAGCTCTAGAGTCCATCCCCAACAAAAATTCACAGATTCCCCATTAAAGCCTTTCCAAGTCCTGCTTACCTCCTGCAGTAAACACAATAAGCACATACACCAGCATCGCCAAGTGCCAGCACCAGCATGCCGGAACAAGAAATATTCTGCACCTGCAGTGTCACCCTTCATGGGGATTCCCCTGGCTATCCCCAAAGCGGAAGAAACAGGCACATAGGGTCCATTTTCATTCCCATAAAAAGTAGCACGTAGGAGAAAGTTAATAAGTCACATCACCCCAGCTGAAGTAAGTGATGGTAGTTCATTGCAAACCCACATGCTTCAACTCTCTTTTTTAAAAGGAATTCAGAAAATTAAAATTTTTGAGATCCTTGCTAGTGAAGAAGCACTAGAGCCCATCACTGGACCCCTCTGCTACCCTGTTCCAAGCACCTACACTCTTCCCCAGAAACACCTTCACAGGGGCTCCCTTCTTAGTGAGAAGAAACAACTCAAAGGAACCTTCTCCAAGCTAAAACAATTTTGCAAATACCCACTTCCACCTTCACTGGAGCCCTCATCACAACCTCGCTTACAGTTCACCTAGCATTCCACCCACTACAGTCAATATTTGAAGCATCCAAATAATTTTAAACATATGCAATTCGGAAAAAAATTTCCCATTTCCAGATTTACATGAAATCCTCATTTGTATGAAGCTACACTGGCCAGGGGCAATAAGCATACAGAAATCAAACACAGTTGCAGTTTCTCTTTAATAAGAGCTCCTAGTCATCTTGCTATTAGTTATGAAAATGAGACCTTTTAGACAAAGTCAAATTTCTCACTAACAAGCTGTTCTCTTAGTGCCAGATCCGACATATTGTACCTTAAAATCCCAGTCTTGTGCCTAGACAACTAGAAATACTCACTAGCTTTTTTTTTTTTTTTTTGAGATAAAAGCTTGCCTTCCTTTGTACTTGAGTTTGAAGTGAACTAGCGTAGAGCTGACACTCAAATACTTACCACATCTTATAATTATAAAGGTGGTCTTTAAAATAACTTTTATTGGAAATACATAGCATGAAGAATACACATTGCAGCACATTCTGGTACAAAATATTTGAATATTTAAGTCAAACAATCCCTAAATATTTTTATGGTCAAAGGTAACACACTGGACAAGCCCCACCTTACAAACATGGAGTTCCTGATCTGAGATAATCAAATTAGAATGACTCTCAGACAGGGGTGTCAAACTCATTTTCATCAGGGGCCACATCAGCCTCACGGTTGCCCTCAACAGGCTGAACGTAATTTTAGGACTGTATAAATGTAGGAGTAGTTACATGCTCTAAGAAATATTACCATGACCTCTGTATAAAAGGGAGCAATGAATCTCCTCAGGTGTTCACACAAACAGCTAAACCATCAAATCCAGTGTCCCAACCACACTGACCAGCGAAAGGCCAACCTCAGGCAGGGATTTACCTGCAGCTCTGCCCAGGCTGAGCAGCTACATCATGCACATGATGCCACGCCACTGTCAGTCCTGTTTTATAGAGGAAATCACAGTCCAACAGTTAAAATCAAGAAAATTAACACAAGTGAAAACTTAGGAAGTCCACACAGACAAAGCACACAATTCTAACGAAGGAGCAGCTTTATAATTATTCTTATAAACATCACAGAATCACAGAATGTTAAGGATTGGAAGCGACCTCAAAACATCATCCAGTCCAATCCCCACGCCGGAGCAGAAACACCCAGATGAGGTTACACAGGAAGGCATCCAGGCAGGTTTTGAATGTCTCCAGAGAAGGAGACTCCACAACCTCCCTGGGCAGCCTGTTCCAGTGTTCTGTCACCCTCACTGAGAAGGAGTTTCTTCTCAAATTTAAGAGGAACCTCTTGTGTTCCAGCTTGAACCCATTACCCCTTGTCCTATCATTGGTTGTCACTGAGAAGAGCCTGGCTACACCCTCCTGACACTCCCCCTTTATATATTTACAAACATTAACGAGGTCATCCCTCAGTCTCCTCTTCTCCAAGCTAAAGAGACCCAGCTCCCTCAGTCTTTCCTCATATGTGAGATGCTCCACTCCCTTCATCATCTTTGTTGCTCTGCGCTGGACTCTCTCCAGCAGTTCCCTGTCCTTCTTGAACTGAGGGGCCCAGAACTGGACACAATATTCCGCTGGCCTTCTTGGCCACCAGAGCACAGTGCTGGCTCATGGTCATCCTGCTGTCCACCAGGACCCCCAGGTCCATTTCCCCTACACTGCTCTCTAATAGGTCATTCCCCAACCTATACTGGAACCCGGGGTTGTTCCTACCCAGATGCAAGACTCTATGCTTGCCCTTGTTATATTTCATAAAAATTTCCCCCCCCAACTCTGCAGCCTGTCCAGGTCTCTCTGGATGGCAGCACAGCCTTCTGGTGTGTCAGCCACTCCTCCCAGCTTGGTGCCATCAGCAAACTTGAGATAGTACACTCAATTCCCTTATCCAAGTCATTGATGAATATATTAAATAATACTGGCCCCAGCACCAACCCTTGAGGCACTCCACTAGATATAGGTCTACAACTAGACTTTGTCCCATTGACCAAAACTCTCTGGCTTCTCTCCTTCAGCCAGTTCGCAGTCCACCTCACTATCCAATCGTCCAGTCCACACTTCCTCAGTTTAGCTATGAGGATGCAATAATACATCCTCATTTTCACTTATTTGCTCTAATATCGATATTGGAATTTACTAATTTTGTGTGCTATTTCATGTTGATTTCATTATTACTGAATCATATGGAGTTGGAATGCAGATTTACTCCCCTCACTTAAAATCTTTTAATAATGTTTCCTCAGAGTTTGGGGTTTGTTGCCAAAATAGCTATACATGTATACAAAGTATAAATCAGTAAAACATGCAAGTCAAATAAAGTTTGTTTCCATCACAGATCGATAACCAAGCTTCAGAAGTGAGAGCTAAGCTTTCACTGTCCTACCTCACAGCTGTTACAATGTGTAACTCATTTGCACAGATTAAAAGTATATTCATTCACAGGCAAAATTACATATTCAGATTTAATATGCCCTAAGTGACATGTTATGCTTCAAGTACAACAGAACACTATTCCAAAAATGAAGTTTATTTTGATGTTCATGTGACTGCCCATACAAATATGAAGTCTATAATTAAAATTAAAAAAATATATAAAATACTGCAATCAGGTATTTCAGGCTTTAAAAGCATACAAAAGCTTCTAGTCATTCCCTTATACTATATAAAAGCATGTCAGAAAATGTTATATAGTAATCTTAAAACAAATACTGAAAAGGATCACTATTTTATAATTATTTTATAGTAATGTAATTTATAACAACTTTCCTGAGGCTTACTATCATATGCCACATATATTCACATGTAGATTGGCACTAATCTACCTTTAAGAAGGTGATCCTAAATACACACCCCCAGCTGCAAAAGACTTTTGACTAACACTGCACTTCATTATCACCATTCCATTATTTCTCTATATTAAAAACATGTCAGATTCCGGAGACAGATTAAGTAGTGCCATCTAGAATATATGTTAAGTATCAGAAACAGATTACAGTGATGTAAATCTCTGCCAGACCACAAAGCATTAACATACCATAACTCTGCTGAAGAGATATCAACCAACACTACAGTTTATGACTTCGAAGTACTATTCTTTTTTAGGTTAAACACATTGTTCTTTTCAATCTCTGAAAGAAAAACACATTTAGTTTTCTTGTGTTTATTTTGAAATTGATACTAGACTTTTATCAAGTACTTGAGAGAATTTCTTATGAAACAGTGCAACACACAATGAAGATCACAGAAAAGCTTCCAGAAGACCTCAGGACCATCCTCTAAACATATGTTAAAAAAAAAAAAAAAAAAGGAGCAAAGCTTTCATTCTCATCCAAACTGCCAATAGATTCACAGATTAAAATCCAGATCCTCAGCTGCAGCTGAAGAGTACTCCAGGATAAGACCACCTCTGTTCCTCAGCAGTGGTCCAAGAGATAGACATAAATCAGATGAGCCTGAACAGCAATCTGTGCCAGCTCTCAAGAGAAACTGAAACCATCAAAGTGCATAGACACCAACAAAAACATTTCCAGCCTGCACCCCCGCGCTGTTGAATATGAAACATCATTTTGGTACCTACATCCCACTAAGGCATAGATTCAGTTTTTGGTAGCAGAACAAACCTACCAAACTCCTAAGCAGAATCTCCTGGTTTTACTTGGTTAATTTATATGTGACACATAAAACTCAAGTAGTTTCTTGCTTGTTTCTGTCTCCATAACAACAAAAACATGGAATAAAGTTTCAGCAAAACTTCGCCACAAACTTTACATTTAACTCTAAACTGAATCTCTCAATTTTAACTTAAAAAAAAAAGAAAAAAAAAAGAAAACAACAATAATCAAACAAAACAAAACACAAATGTAATCCTGTCACTGGCAAGCTATTTTCAAATTTCTTTACATAAAGTAGAAAAAAAACTATAAGACGCTAATGGCAGTGTTGCAATTGTGTAATCTGGCAAATCTTCATTTTATACAAAGTCTCTATTTGTGGAAAATAAACACTACATTTTAAAATCAGAATCTTAATACAAATTGAGAGGTTGCCTTCACTGTGGATGGTTTACAAGCAGCAACAAATTTATCCTTTGTTGAGGAGCTAAACACAATCCCACCTAGTGACCACAAAAGACACCAAATTTCCACAAATACGTAACAACGTTTAAGTATTTCTGTAAAACCATACTTTTGAGGCCCAGCAGACCTACAAGTAAGAAGGTCTGAACATTAAGTATTGCTCTCAAAAATAAACAGACCTCCTAAGTAATTTTCTCTACGTTCTTGGAAAGCCTGTTAGCAACTTTTCTCCCTCTGCAAATTTATTTTTGGATACAAAAAACCCCATAGTATTGAAGTGCATAATGCTGTTTGCAGAACCTCAACTAATGTCTCAGCAACCTCCTAAAAAAAAAATTGTTGCAGGGTGTTGATTGTTCATTTTTTTCTTCCCTCAGTATTTCCTTCCTATCATTGCTTGCAACACTTAGTGGTACATCTGTGAATTTAAGTTTGTCTGGAGGTACACCAAGTGAAAAATTTCATTGCTTTAAGATGTTCTGTAACATATGTCTAACAGAAGCTGTCAAAAACTAAAGGCTGTCATTCTACCAGAATTTACAAGGTAACTTTAACAATAACAGAATTTCAAAAGGCAAACCTCTAGATTATGTTAAAACTGATGAAGAGCTGGGGTCTCAGAGTTTAGATTTGACATGAGATCAATGACATTAAAGTTTCTCATTGACTTTCTGCTGATTTTCAACAGCTTCTAAAATGAAAGCACTGCACTCAGTCATATCCCATTAATAATTACGGTGAGCTAAAGTTTATGCGTGCAAAATTGTGGCAGAGAAGGCTTGCTGCTTCAGTAGGCTCAAATAATTGCTGCAAAAACAGACTTAACATGGAAAAGAATACTGATCTGCAGCTCTGCCTTTCACCATAGTTACAAAGAAAAATAACCAAGTCAGTGGATCCAATACTGTACAATGACTGAAAATAAGCTGTACTATCTCTTTTACATAAAACCACAAGAATGATTAGTCACATTCCAGATATTTCTGGATTCCTGCGAGCTAGAGTAGCACTCACAGGCTGCGTCAGAACTGAGCTCTCCATTCTGCTCAGTATTGCATAAGCACATATAGACACCACCAAAAATTTACATTCTGACTTTTAGTGAGAAACAAAGCTGACAGACCAGAAACATAAAACAAGTAAATTCCACTTACGCATATACCATGACCACAGCTTTCAACATTCAGAGAAGTTGTACTTAGGGAAAACTCTCAAGTTAAAAAACAGAAAAGCATGTCCTTAGTTTCTGTTTACAGTACCATAAAAATATTGCTTAGCAAGTCTGCTGCAAGGACTGCATTCAGATAGGCTAATTTCCTACTACAGCCTTAAGCAAAGACAAGGAGGAAAGTTATGGGCCTTGAATGACTTAAAATTTAAGTTTAAATATGCATGAACAGCAGTAACAAACTCCAAGGTGAAGTACAGAATACCGGTACCTGAAGTTGTCCCTAATTCCACATCAGAGATGTGCGACTTGTCCCCATTCAGGTCCTGACTGAGCTGTCCAGTTCCCACAGATGATGTATGGCAATTTTTTAACATGCAGAATTCAATGATCCTGCTGTAGCGGTAATCATTTTGCTACACTCAAATACTCAGAATTTGTGTTTTGCCTCTGAGCTCTGCTGGAACCTGCCAGCAGCTACTGCTGGCTTCCCAGCATTCCCAACAAGGGAGGAGTTAAATGTCCTTCAGTACACATCCCCTCCAGTATTTCAAGGAGTTAGACAACAAAAGTAGAGAGAAACCAATTCAGGTAACAACAACAACAAGGGTGGGTGGCAGGAAGGAAGAAGCAGTTTACACTGCCAGCCCACACTTCATCTGAAATATAGTGCTGCACCAAGGTCCAGCATAAATATCAATCATTACCTCATCCACAGGTTAGAGCTGTTCAGCCCTGAAGAAAATGAGACTAAGCACATGCAAACATCATTTCAGAGTATGTTTAATGTGTTACGATGCTGTGGAATTTCCACTACAGTGTCATATATAAAAACACCAGTCATCACTAAGATATTTCTTTTTGGTTGTTAGATAAATAGGTAAGACATTTTTTAATCTGTGGAAAACAAAATGTGCGTGGGGGAAACAGTAAACACAAATCATTCTGAAGTATACCCAAATATATACATTCAACATAAGCTTTGACAAGTTTATTCATGGTCACAGCTGCAGATAACAGAGAAAGAGGTTCTTCATCTCGTTACAAGAAACACTGCAATATGCTACAAAGGCTGACTCAATAGATAAGTAGTCAGGAAGAAGCTGCTTCAAGCTCTTCTTTCTGATACAGATCCCACCAATTCTTTCTCCAAAAGGAGGGAAAAAAAAAACAAAACAAAACGCCAAGAATGGCAAAGGATAGGATACTCCTATTTGTTACAATCAGCAAATAACAGTGGAAAAAAAAAATTTAAAAAAAAAATAAATCAAAGAACCAAAGACAAAATATCCACACAAAAAAACCCGACAAACTACTTTTATCTTAGAATGTAATGATTTAGAACTTTCAACATAGGGGTACAAAAGTACAGGGAAATAAATAGATCTTTTTTTATAAAACCTAAGGGACTAACCTGTGACTCTACGCACAAAGGCTACCAGGAACACAATAATTTTCAAAACCAAGAAAAAGGAAGACAAAAGGAAAAGCAGTTAAAATAGAATAACAGAGATGCATGAATTATTACACTTTGTTCCAAAACATTAAAATGCTGTGAGTGAACAAAGTATTTTCTTTCTATGTTCCAAGCATATTATAATGATACTGCACTTATTAAATGAAGGACTACCCTTAAATTCCTTCTTAAACGAAGGAATTGTTGAAACTGAATGATGGACAACAAAACTCAGCTGCCATGCAACCAGCTTGTAGTCCCTCCTGCCTGAACCTTACTCCTGGATGCCAAGATTCCCCTACTGATATAACATCAGTTACATGTCTGTCCTTTTCCCCAGTTGACTTCCTTTTAGGTGCATATCAATGGAAGCTCTTATATATATGTTAAGCTATTCATCACCATTCTATACTAAATTTCCTAAAAAGGAACATGGATATACACATTTCCACTAAAGACGCTCACACTACCAAGGCATGAACTGAGTAGGATTTCTATTTGTTATTCTTCTTCTACCTATTGCCCCCTTCTAACATCGTCCAGAAGAGTTTTAAACAATATAATCCATCCTCTAGCATGTCCACAAATGTCTTGCACCAAACATTCAGTTTAATTAAAAATAATTTCTTCCATACTGCCTACATCTCTTAAGTATAGTTGTACGTAATAAAATTGAAAATGTTTAACTGTTTGATAGAGTTCAGTGTTCTGCTGTTTATCAAACGACCAGAAAAAAAAAAAAAAAAAAAAAAATCCCACCATGGGCCAAAAGTATCACTCTCAGTTACTACTCAGACAGAAAAAGAACTTGATATCCTAGAGGGCATCCAAAGAACTGCCCTGGAAGAAAGTGCTGGCAGAGCCGTCTCATGCCTACACAAAATGCACCGATACAGGAAACAGTGGACACCGTAATACTTTTCAGTCATACAGGCCCCTTACTGTGAACTTCTAAGATCCCTGAAGAATTATATCTGTAATGAGAATTATCACAGGCACACAGAATACAGAGACACAGTTTCCCATACTCTGGTGATAACTCCACTGAAATAAAGGGGATTATTCAATTGAATAATAACTTCTGGACTGAGCGTAGGTTTTTCATAGCTTGTTTTAAAATAGTCAGCTGCAGTGTCTAAACAAATGCCAAACCACTTTCATGTGGTCCACTCAAAAAAACAGCGTGATTAACTTCATAAGTCCATAAACCACCCAATGTGCCTTTATTATTACAAAAGAAGTACAACCTGCAAACAGCCCTGCTGTTATTCACAGTCAAACTCTAGCTGCTACTAAATGGTAAAACCGACAAATTACCTGATGAAATTATTTAACATATTCAGAGATGCCCTGTTGCCACTACAATCACCAGAACTTATATGAAAAATTATACAAAATTAGGCACTAGATATGCAGTAGTCTTCAAGCACTGCCCCACACATGTCTAATCCTAATTAAGTTAATGAAACTACTCAAGTAGAGAGGTCAATATCAGCACGCTTCTTTGCAGGAGTGGAGTTTTAACCTGTAAGTAGCACACATTGCTAAGGAATAATGCACCACAAACGCACAATACCTGGCATGTGGTGTGTCACTATCCAATTTATTAGTGGAATGCAAATGATAAATTACCGTGTTAATTATTTTAGAAGTGATGTTAAGATCGTTAGCTGGTAAAATATGCTGTAGTTCTCAAAAGTCAATGAAATGTCAGAGAAAGGGAAACTGGATCAAATCATCCCTACATACAAAAACAAAGCTGAAGATTTGATAATTTACTATGAGTTTATGTATAGCAGATCCTTCTCAAAGGTGGGACAGGAAGACAAATTAACACATTTTTTTAAAGTAGCAATTATAATAGTTTTAGTATTATTATTATTATTATGAGAGGGCTAGTTCATGAATCTGACATAAACAGTTTGAAACTTAATTGTTATAACACTTAAGTAATCCATAGCAGAATTACTAAATGTGATCAAGTGTTTGTAACATGAAACTATCACATTGATGCCAGCTCTTACAGAAATCAGAAATAATTTTTTGTAAAGGCAAATTATACAGGTGGTGGATAAGAGAAATGCAAACTGCAAAATTCTACACTAAATAAAAACATACATAAACAAGGTGACAGCCTGGTAAGTGCTCCTCTTTAAAGATCAATGAAATAATAGTCCCATTTTCTTTCCTGAACAAGCTCCTTTGAAATAAGGGGGATGGTGACAAAAGGAGACCTAAAATAAGTTTCCAAGTGTTCTTTTTACAAAGTTATATTTATTAGCTGTATTTAATGACTTGAATTTCTATAACATACTTCAAACTTTCAAAGAGAAACTGCAGCTAATAATGCAACAAAATGATCCTGAGACAGACCAGAATACGTCAATTTACTCAGTTAAATTCTACTGACATTGGTAACATCTTCATTCAAATGTTTGTGTAATGACTCAGTATTTTAGCATCACTATATATAACAAGCTTCTTCCTGATTTGAAGAAACACAGCATCACTAGGCCTAGCTATCCCTGTCAGTGGTATCCTCATTACATCATAACAGAAAAAAAACAGTTTTCATAGAAACAAGAGTATTTTTCCAATCTTAAAATGTGTATATTTTGTATAAAATGTCAAAGGTTAAAATCACAAGCCTGGTGGCAGGATCACGATTGCCAGGAAGGCAGTACCTGGGAGCAGTGTGGAGGTGGCAGAGCGCTCAGCTGAGAGTGACAGGGAAGAGGAGCTCTTCATGTCACCGTCAAGGGAGTCCTCCAGGCAATTTAACAAGCAGCACTCAGAGATTTGCATCTAACCCTCCAGAGCTAAGGCAAGTATTTCTGTGATATAATGCCAGACAGACACATGCAAGTGATAAGGGGGCTGAGAGTACTCTAACACCCAGAGAGACCCTAAAAAGAAATATATGAAAACTGATAGCTGAAAGGATTTAAAGTCAGAAGCAATAGTCTCCTCATCACCCTTCTCTTCTAGGGGGCAAAATTCATTCCTAGTATTTGAGAAAAGCAGGGGAGGGGGAGCAGAGTGGAATAAAAAAGAAAGGTGAGCTTAAAACCGTGTTTGATTATCCACTACCTTATTGTTTCTGCTTTTTTTGGCAGAATTCACTCATTCTGACTGCAGTACAAAAGCTGTGAAGGAAACACTGAAAGTAAGCAACTAAAGGACGTCATTATTTCCACAGCCCACTCGTCATACATATGCACCATTAATCATATATCGATGGCTGAAACAAGGGCTACTGGGTTTTATCGTTACCACTACGAGGGCAGGTTTTACTTAGAAAAGAGAACTTCATCCGGAAAGAAAAAAAAAAAAAAAAAAAAAAAAAAAAAAAAAAAAAAAAAAAAAAAAGAAGGCATGGCCAAGTCTGCTGTTTTTAGGAAAAAAGTACCTTTAAATGTGAAGTCACGGGAAGATACATGAAAATATTCTGCCATAAGAAATAATAACTGACATATCAAACTGCAGCCACAACTCTTTTTTTTCCCCTAATTAAGCGATTTATGGAAATATATACAAACGGAGAAAGTCGTTCTGAACAAAAGATTACCTAGCAGACCTGATTCACTCTCTTTCCTCATGCCCTGCTATACCTTCCTATGTCAAATGTACCGAGCTGAGTACCCAACACAGGCTGAAGTACTGTCTGCCATAAGAAGTACTAGGAGTGCCCTTGAAAAATGTCCAGATTGCAGCTAGTGCACAAAGGACCTCGCCATGTAAATAAGTGCATGAGAATTTCTCCCTCGCTCTTGACCCGCAGCAAGTGATTAACTTCCCATCAACATCGGAAGACAAAGCGTCGGTGAGAAACAAGCGGAGTTTGAGAGAAGAAAAGGAAGAAGGATCAGACCATATTTCAGCTACTTTAGAAAGAAAAAAATAAGGGAGAAATGGCTCGAGTAAAAAAATCTGAATGCTCTACTTCGTATTTATCTTCCCCCCCAAAAATGCTCGGCAGAGCTGAACAGCAGTGCTACACAGACTAAGCAAGAGCAGCCCGATATTAACTGCCGTAGGTAAGAGAAAGCAAATCTCCCTGTGCCTTGCTACCACAGAAGGCGACGCTGCAGATTTCCCACTCCGCTACCAAAAAGCAAAGCGGAACCAGCATGCGGGGCGGGGGGGTAGTATTAACTGGGAACTTTTTATTCCTTAAATATGTAACTGATATCTTTTTTCTTTTCCCCCACACGCGTCTTCTTTCCACCTTCTCTGCCCAAACAGGCCGAAATAAACGTTATTCCATAATAATACTATTAAATAAGGTGCATAAGACTTACCATATCAGCTGGAACGCTGCTGGACATCTTGATGTTACCCTAATGGCTTAAAATCAAATTTAAAAAAAAAGCAGCAACAACAGCCCGCTGGAGATCTTCAAAAAGCAAAACCGGTGTCAATTTCGGAGGCAGCAACTTCCACGTCCCCTACGAACAAGAGGTGCCCGATGCGCAGCGAGGCAGGCGGCCGGCTGGGCAGAAATATCCAGGGGCAAGCGGTGCCAGGGCTGTGCCGAGGAGCCGGCGGGAGACCAGAGATGGCAGCAGACCCCTGTCAGCAGCGGCAGGAGCAGCAGCACCAGCGGTGCCAGGTAGACCAGGCAGGACTACACCGCCACATGAGCTGCGAGCGGGCTTTTTCCTCCGTCTCTCCTCTTCGTCCTCTCCAAGCCTTGACAAATGACGACGGGATGATTCACGGGATAATGGGGCGTCCAAGTCACCTCCTCAGCCGGCGCAGGCGATTCGGGCGCGCAGGCAGGCAGGACCTCGCTCCTGCCCTCGGCGGCGGGGCGAAGAGGCGGGAGGGCCCGGGGCCGCTGGGCAGGACGCCGGGCTTCGGCGCTCCCTAGGCAGTGTGCGACATTCAACAGGGTCTAGCGGGGAGACGGGCCGGGGAGCGCTGCCTGAGGGGCGGCCGGAGGGGAAAGCCCTCCCCCGCGGCGCTCCGGCGGCGACAGCACTCGGCGGGGGCCGGGAGGCGTTCAACGGCGGCCGCCTCCCGCAGCCTCAGGTCTCCGCGCGCATCGCCGCCGCCTCCTCAGCCCGCCCTTCCTCCCTCCCCCGCCTCGTCCTCCGGCGGCTCCGGGCGCCCTCGGCGGCGCGGCAGGTACGCCCCCCCCTCCCCCGCGAGCCGCGCTGGCCGCGCTGCCTCTCCCCGCTGCGAGCCGGGGGTGCCGTTCCTCAGCGCGATCCTCGCCCGCAGCCGCCCCCTGTCATCTTCGGCTCAAACCAACATGGCGTCTGCCGAGCCGAGAAAGGGGACACGGCAGGAGAACGGACCCCCTCCTCCTCCTCCCCGCGCCCGCCGCGTCACGTGCGGCCGCGCGCGGCACCACGGGGCTTGTAGGCAGCCGAGGGGAGGGGGCGGGGCCAGCCTGGCCCCGCCCCGCCGCGGCCCCGGCCCCGCTCCTCAGCAACCGTTGCCAAGGCGGAGAAGCGGCCGCCGGCGCTGCGGGGCC
>VWYH01002965.1:473654-575937 GCA_013399365.1 Pampusana beccarii
TTATTTTTTATTATTTTTTTTTTTTTTTTTTTTTTTTTTTAACAAACGGTGTAGTTTTATCAGTGAAAAAGCTCCTGTAAGATTAATGGGGAAAATTATGACTTCAGACTTGGAAGCATCTGGAGAACGGGCACTTAGCATGTAAAATGCCCCTTCAGTAGCCTTCCCACTCCCTGAAGAGCTTTGCAGATTTGCATTTGCTATGCATCCACATTATCTGAAAATGTGTTGTAATGGGATTTTTATACCTTATTCCAGGCATTCAACAAAGAAAGGCTGTGCCTGGTGAAAAACGCATCCCACCTCGAAGACACAAAAAATCCCTATGCTAGGTGCAGACCTATTGCAGAAATGAGTAGGCCTTTCGAGAGGGGTGTGGAGAGACACATTCATATGCCAGTACTGTGAAACTGCTCAAGAAAATCAAGTAGATGGAGCTTTTGACAGATGCAGCCTGGTTCCTTGGGGGTCAGATCTCATGTGAAACTACAGGAAATTAAGACAGAGTTGTTCCCTTTAATACTAAAAGTTCAAGGCTGCCTTTCCTCTTTAGGACTTCGTGCAGCAAAGGCAACCCCCGGCAAGACACGATCCCTTGCAGGGGTTATAATTCTTTCCTTTATACTCTGCTCCAAAATAGCACAAAGCTACCCACTTCAGAAGACAGAACTGACAGCAAGCAGCCCTGCCAGATGCCTGGGAGAAGAGCAGAGGGCCAGCGGAGGGGCTTGTGTGAGGATCCTGTGCTGTCACATGTTGTGTGACTTTGAGCACGTCACTCCCTCATCAGCCTAGTTTGCTTAGACAGTACATTTTTTGGGAGACAGTGACTGGGGCATCTCTCACAGGAGAAGAGGCTGAGAGGGGACTGTTTGGTCCCAGGAAGAAAGGTTTTGGAGGAGGTCTCATCAGTGCCTGGTGAAGAAGAGGGAGCCAGGCTCTTCTCAGTGGTGCCCACTGACAGAACAAGGCAATGGGGATAAAAACCAGTAGATTCAATCTGAACATAAGAAAATACTTCTTTTTTCACTGTGAGTGTGACTGAACGCTAGGACAAGTTGCCTGGAGATGTTGTAGAGCCTGTCTGTTGAGAAACTCAAAACGCAACTGGACATGGTCATAGACAACATGCACTGGCTGATCCTGCTTGAGCAGGGGGTTGAACTAAATGACCTCCAGAGGTCCCTTCCAACCCAAATGATGCTGTGGCTGTGACTTTCCCCTGATAAATGTTTTTATGGTACCTTATATCATTATCACCAATCTCAGTTCTTCTAGTCACCAATAGGATAAAAAAAGCTGATGTTTGTGGGAGCAATAGCGAATCGTTGAAGTGTCATTTAGTTTTTCTCCAATTGGGTATCCTTGAGGGACAGAAAAATTGAAAGGATTCCTCATTCTTTTTTTTTTCTTTCATAAAGCATCTAAATAATGATGCTCACGGATGAGGGTCCAAGGGATGAGCCCTGAAGGATGTCGCTCCATCTCAAACAATATGCATTCCTGGGCACAAATTACTTTCTGCTTAAATCAGTGACAGACTGAAGAATTATAAATAGGTCTTGCTGAATAGTTTTTACTTCAAACATTATTAATGTGGGCTTTTTCCTGAAAAAAAAAAAAAAAAAGAAACCCTTACGTACAGCAGCTTACGTTTAAACAGGCTCTTGAGATCTGCTCCAAGGCCATCCTGCAAAGCAGCCCTTGGCTCCATGCGTACAGCAGCCCTGTACAGGTGCCTCGAGGTGATCCCAGGGTAATTTAGGAGGTGCCCTGCCCATGCCCTTCCCTCTAGCACTCTTGTGATAGGGCCAAGAGAATAGGCACCATGTCTGCTTTTCAAGTGCTGTAGCTCACAGCTGTCTCCTCATGTAAGCTGAAATTGGTGGCCACTCAAAATGATGTCCTTGGCCACGCTGTGACAGCTGAGGTGCATGGCCCTTCCCTCCTCCTCTGCCACGAGGCATCAGGGCAGGCGGTGGGGCCTTGTAATCATTTACAGCTCGCAGGGAGAATTGCCAGAGGTTGTGTGGAAATACCCTTCAACTGAGCGCCAAGAAGTCCATGTGCCCAAGCAAGTCAGGCGAGTGGGGACACCAACAAGCACAGGCAGACTGGATGAGGGGTCAGCAAGGCAAGCAGGCAGCAGCAGGGCACATCTGCTGCACTGGAGATGACTCCAATTACTTAAATTGCTTAGATGGATGAGCTCATCTGTGGTGCATGAAGATAGGCACATACATAGGGTGTAGTCATAGGAAAGGGTACAGAAGATAAAGAGCCTAAACCAGTGTGATTCTATGGGTTTTGCTTTTTTGCTTCCATTTTAACAGTTTGTTAAAAGGAAGGATCATGCGTTTTGTGTTGACGACTCAGTGGGCTCCAGGAGGGGCCAGGGGACTGTCCTTGCTACTTCATGTACGCACTCAGGTTGGTCAAGTTTCCTGCTGAGTGTTATATAAACAAGGATGAACTTCTGTCTTTGACATGCAGCTGTGGTGTCCAAGAGATGGCATGAAGAATTAGCTTTTTTATTCTTATTATTACATATTTGAATCTACAGTTATGACTGCAGACCAAAATCCACCGTCCTAAGTGCAGCACGTACAAGCACATATCAGAATTTCTGTCCTGAAAGGTTCACGGCACCAGGTTTACTCTATGGTTGACATTTATACCATATTTGCTTGATTTTTTCCCCCTGATCTCAGCTATGATGACACAACACAAAGGAAACAAAGATCCAGCACCGCTGGTACACACTGGGGGTCATTTTAGGATGACTGTCTGCTGGGCAAGTGAATAAAAAGGGGTGCTGCATAGTGATCCTGGTAGAGTTTGTACTACATATGACGAAAGGGATAAGTCCCACTTTGTGTGGAGATGAGGTCATGTCTTTGAAATGCAGTGTGGTCAAATATAAAACAGAGAAAGATATTCTTCTCTTTGGCATGTATTAAGAAAGGCTGTTATGATAGTATTTATTTCGCATTTGCACAGAGAGGAAATGAGGGTTGTGGTCAGCAGTAGTTGGCTGGAACGAGGGACCCTGCGAAAGCGTAACTGCAGGCTGCGTCTGGGATCGGCTTGCACCTAAACCCTGAGCAAGTGCTACAGGCATACACATCTGAAAACAAACCTTTCCTACATCCAAGGGTCAAGCAAAAAGGGAAGTGCAATTTGAGAGAAGTGCTAGCAACATGGAGAGGTAAAAAAGCTATTCTGCTTTTGGGATCTCATCCTCTACTCATATACACAAATCTTATTTCCATTAAGTCTCCCTTGCAGAACTGTCATGTGAATTTAGGCGTCCAGGTACAAAATAATTCGTTATAATTACTTTGTCAATTTATGGGGGAAAATCATAAAGAAGACAACTGATATTTTGCTCCTAATTTGAAAAATATGACATGGCGTGAGTAAATAAGTAAAATTTCCCCACACTGTATTCTCTTTGAGGAGAATTGTGCCAAATGTCTACAAGTGGTTTGGGCTGTGGTTTTTGTGTTTCGTGGCCATCAGTACTAGTTGAAACCTGACTCTGTACCAAGGCGTGCTTAATAGGAATAAAAGGTCTGTTATTCTAAATCAGATTAGTAGTCCAGCCAATATGATATCCTGTCTCCAGCAGTGGCCAGCATCAGATGTTTCAGAGAAAGACACACAAACCCCCACGAGGAACAATCTTCTCATTTGCTAAGTTTCCACTGCTGCCAAGGCTGCCGGAGAGGCTGGTTTATGCCCTGAAGCACAAAACTTCAAGTTCTTTATAGCCTTAATGGCAGAATAACCCATCAGTAACATGTAGGACCAATTGCCACTTTTCAAAAGAGCAGAGCTCTCTCTCAACGGCCGTTATCGCTGGGGTTGGAGACCACATCGACCCCGCTCTCCAAGACTGGTATTAAAAGCTTTCAGGCCCTAAATGTGCTCCAACATTTTCCCTTTGAGGCAGGCTGCAAACAGGAGCATCTTCAGGAGAAGGAACACACCAACATGAAATTTCCTTTAAGGGAAGAATATCCCCTGCTTCTGATTTCTCTCCAGGTTTTCAGAGTACCTGCGAAGGTGGAAGGCTCCTGAGACAAAGAGTTTAATTCTCCCGGGTTTGGCTGTGGGACAGATCAGGATTCTTTCCCTCTCTGGCAGCCACAGAGGCGAGATATCGAGGGCAGCAAGGAACACACTGGGCTCGTCAACAGGATACTTTTAATACCTTTGCAGAAACATGTGGCCAGGTTTTTTTAACTCTTACAGAGCCAAGTTTGCATTTGACTTGGTGTGACTCAGGTTGCTTGAATTCAGGCCCCTTGCAAGGGAGCGTTCAGGTGAAAAGCTGCACTGGAAATGTTGGCCGGATCCTGCAGTGTGCTTGCTGCCCACTGTCTGCTCCATGCACTGTCAGTTTCTATGCTGACCTCTGGAAAAACCTCTGATTTTGTGTTTTCAGATACGTTTTTGTACTGAACTGATTCCTTTTCCTTTGGAAAACATTGATTTGTGCCTGTTTGCTGCTTCTGTGACAAGGCAAACACAGCATGTGGGTCCTACCAGCTTCATCAATACCAGTGGACTTCTGGGAATAGCATTTAGCAGTTCTCACCTGCTTCGGGGCCAGCAGGAAGGCAACAAAAAGACCTCTGAGGTTTTGTAGACTTTATAATACACACCACCGGCCATAATAATGGTTTGTTTATTTACTTTTTAAGTTACTCGTCAGACCCACCTTACTGGAAAATAAAAATGCACAGCTATTTGAAGGAACTCACATTGTTCCCCTGAATGTTCCAATATAAGTTATTTTTTCCTCCCTTCACATCTGCAATACCTGTGTGCAAATACAAGTCTATAGGAAACAACCAAGTGATGCAGAGTGCCAGAGGTTATTCCTGGCCTTCTTGACGCAACTAAACTGGGCAGGAACCACACTCTGCCCATCTCACGGGCGTAACAGAGATATGACATAGTGGTATTACAGTTACTGTTGTCATAAATTATGTCAAGGAACTCCTAAGAGCAAGGCTGAAGATTGATAGAGGAGGGCACAAAGGTGGAATAAAGAGAAGTAAAGACTGACACGAATGAGAAGAGGAAATCCTAGAGCCTGTTTTAGAGAGTGCTCAAATCACCAGCGTTCTTGAGGTGGTTTAACTATCTAGGGATTAGCAGATACATCTGTCCAGTCCGTAAAGAAAAATAACCCTGAAAATAATTGGAAAAAGTTCTTTATTTTATAATAGATAAGAAAGAGTAAGGAGAAATTTTAGGAGAGAAACATCCACCCTGGATCAGCTTCCTGACGAAGAGGAACTAAGGGAAACATCGAAATAATTCTTGGACTCTGAACTTGAAACTTGAATTTAGCAAAGGATTTACAAAACACAGCAGTAAAATGCTCTTTAATATCAGGAAAACAAATATGTAGCAATTCGAAAGTTCTAGACAACTAGTCATATGGGTTGTGGTGGGAAAAATTACTAAAATTTGCCAGAGAAGAGGGAAGCTGAAGATCCCCAAAAGTGCCACGTCAGATTAAATGGTAGCTCTGCAGAAAAAGTAACAGGAATCTGTGACTGTGGGGAATGGCTGTTGCAAAACACAACGTTGCAAAATAAATTGTCTAGAAAATAATTAAAGAAAAATACATAGTTAATCTTCAAGAGAGGACAGTAAAAGAGCACTCTCAGTCCAACTGAGGATGTAGAAGGAAAATGGCTTTGTAAAACTGTTAAACACAAGAGCTAAGGCTTAAATCGCTTGTTGGTGCTACCGGGGTCCCAGCCTTCATTTGTGCCTTGCAGGAGCCGCTGCAGCCCCAGGCGGAGTGAACCCCTTTAGCTGCGCAGAGCCAGACTCAGCGGGACCCTGGAGTCCTGGCTGCCTTTTACCAGCCCTCTGTCCTGCTGACTACAGCAGAATCGTTTTTACATTATAAGCCGGCTAGGTTCATTTTTATATATATATATATGTGTTTATTGTAAGGGTCTCCTGTGGGAATCTAAACATTCGTGAGCTCTCATTATAGCTCAAATTTAGTATTTATAAAATTAGTGCTAAAAATACTAAATTGAAGTAAGAAATTGTTCTTGCTCATTTGATTTTCATGTCTGTTATCTACACTATAACTCTCCAGGTTTTTGTAATTTAAGGATTTTCATATGTCTATAATTTAAGGCTGTTAGTTATATGCATGTGTATATATACATAAATATATGTTTATATAGGCTTTAAACCTATATGCTCACATGCATATTAATTCTCTGAACATTTTTTAAATTAACTCTAGCACTCAGATAGATTACACTCAAATATGATTGTTTGTTACTTGAACTGAAACAAAAACCCATCTCGGAATTTGTACTGAGGAGATAATTGTTGTTTACATACATTATGTCAATGCAATATAACATTTAATCTGCTTTATTTTTTATCATTCATTAGTCTCCAAGCCAGAAATAATATCTGAATGAACCAGTGTCTAGAAATGCTATTTTTAATTGGCTGAAGATATTGCCTGACCTCTGGTAACTGGTTACTGTTGTTGGGGAGACTATCCATGAGTGGTGGCTCTTTGTTTGAACATAACAGCACAATAGTCTCATGTCATCTATAGGATATGGAGACACCACAGTTTTGTGTTTCTTTTACTTTCTTACTGTACATGCGAGGCACAATCAACAAAGACTTCCTGAGGATGAATGTTGTCAGTATATGAAACACTGAATAACTGCTTTTTGTTTTACTGAATGGTCCTCTTTCTCTCAGATTTAAAGGGGAAAAAATAGAAAAAAATAGCTCTAGGGAATGAAGTCTTGCATACAGGATTTTTTTTTTTTTTAACAGGGAGGCTTTGGGCTGCATTGAGATCTTATATTAATTTTATATGAATTTGACTCGATTGACATAATCTGTATTATTCCTGGTTTACAATAAGCTAAGAGAAGGACTGGGCAAATTAATAAGAGTCTGAATTCCATGTTACTTCCAAGCCCACAGTCACCTGGGTCCTGAAGGCTGCCAGTGTTGAGATTGATTTTTTTCTCTATTTTCACTTTCGCTCATCATAACTATAAAACCCAAGAGGACCTGATTTAATTCTAGCCTCCATTTCTCATTCCAGTCCCAAGGCCTATGTGGATAGTAATAGGTGTTTGTGTAGTATAGGCGATTACTCCCAAAATAGCCAGCACTGAAATTCATCTAATTGGTTTACTGTCAGCAAGAGTCTTGCTAGAGACAGCAAGAGAGCAACGGAGTCTGAAAGACTGAGTAGACAGGTTTTGCCATGTTTAAGTTTGTTCTATATATGTGTAGTTGCCATTAAAGAGCTTTATTAGTTTTTATTCATTTAAGTTGTATTAATTTATTAAAACCATTTTAGATAAAAATTAAATTAAGGGAGAATTTGTCAGACATCAGTCTCACTGCTCACATTGCATCTGTCATTGGCAATGGGCTGGTGTCTTGGGTGCCAGCTGCAGGCACAACAAATGAATGAGAAACAATAGTGTCAATGTTTGTCCGTGTGCAAAAACTTATGCCACATTTTCAGATTCCCTTTATCAGACACTAAGGGTGGGATTCAACTCATCTAAATTTAGTCCTCAAAAAATATTTGACATCTTATCTAAGCTACTTGTCCGGCCTTCATCTGTAGTCGGTGGAGCAAGGTACATCTACCACCTTGCCCTCTTACATGAGGCACTTCACTCCACTGACTCAAAAAAGCCTGCACAATTGATTCAGACTAGATGCTTGATTTTTATACATCTGAAGATAAACATGGTGAATCTCTCTGCAATCTCTTTCACTTCTCCCCACCAACACGGTGTTTTCAGTTCCACACACTGCTTAGCTGGAAAGGTAACCACGATTTGTTGCTAAGGGCTGTTCCGCACCAACCCACCCTGACCTTGGCATTATTCATGCTCCAGAGTGCTAAGATCCCACACCAGGGATGCTGCAAACATCTGTGCAGGACCTTCAGCACGAAAGTGGTACCGCTGTGGCTGGAGTCAGTGGGCACAGGCTGAATGAATTGCTTAACAGCAAGCAGAACTGGTTACGTACTTAAGCAGGTGCATAAACTTTGGCAGGATCAAGGCTCAAATAATGATCACCTCAAGGCAAGAAAATGTTCTTCTTTTGTTTCCTTTGCAGCACAAAACTTGCTATTGTCACTTAATTAACTCGGTTTTCAAGCTGATGAATGATGAAGTAATTTTGGAAGCATTACAATCGTGGCATCACTTAAAACACCTCAGTGCTCTCCTGAGAGAGGTGAGCGGGTTTTAGGCGGGCTGTTCTGCCAAATGAGGCTGCCCAGTGATCACAACATGTGCTCTGGCGTCTGCTCTGTCAAGTCCTCGGCGTGCAGCCTGGCTGCTAGTAAACTGGATGGGCAGAGTCCTACTGCCCAGCTGAGAATTGCATGAGGGCTGAAAACCTTTTATTTTCCCAGAAGGATCCTTATATGGGACACTGAGGACACAAAGAGGGAACTGATGGTTAAAGACTTGTTGAAGGAGAATGAGAAGAGGGTGTGAAAGCTTGGAGAAAACATGCGTGGATCTCTTTTTCTTCATAGCTTTAATATGGTATGTAGTATGTATCCTTTCTAGTTCACTGTTGCAGACTTCTTTGTAAATGCAGCAAGAGGTAGTTCTTAGGCAGAGACTGGTTACATGGAATATTACAGAGTATTTTCAAGAGTATTAAAAATGCCACCAAACAAAGATCTTGTTCACTTTCCCTGCCCTTTCTGTGACAAATGACTGCAGTAAAAGTGAACTCTCGCTTTTCCTTATTTATTAAAACACCTTTCCCTTTGTATGAAAAACTAATTTTCCTGTGCTTTAGAAAGTGTATAAGTGGCAGTTGAAAAAAGCGTAAGAAAGCTATACATTAGAGTGGAGCAACAGGGCAAGTACTGAAAAACAAAAAGCTATTCAGTATTTTTTTTTCCCAAAAGAAGAGGAATGAAAACTGTCATCAGACTGAATTGTTCTATTCCTGATTACTGTGTGTAGCATGATGAAACAAAAAACGCATTTCCATTTTAGCTTTTGCAGGCAGTATATGCCCCAGAACCTTTTGATAAAGAACTGATTTTCAAAGCAGCACATTTCTGTAGGCAGTCAGTGATCCAGCAGAGCTCTCACGCTGCTTTGACTTTTCCAGCTCCCAAGAGTATCAGACCTTTACAATTCTTTCTAGGATCTCAACAAATTTAATAATACAGGCGAACTTCTCCATAGATTGATTTTGGATTTACAAGGCTCCTGGCTGCTTGCTTGCATAGATGTAACCAACAGGCAGAATCTACACATCAGTCGTGAAAAAACCCCCTCGTTTAGACAAAATAGATTTTACCCATCAGCCTCTCCACAACTGAGCCTGGCAATGTATCACTCTTGGCCATAAAATTTCTTCAGGAAGGAACTGGTCTTAAATAAGTCAGTTTAAATAAGATCAGCAAAACCATCTCCAGTAATACCATCTGGTGACTCTTAATCACATCCGAGCCTAGAATGTTGCAAATATGAGTCAGGTTAGAAAAGACATGAGAAAAACAGTGTAAGCGAGGAAATGCAAGAGTATTGAGTTAGAGTAGCTCTCAGCCTGCAGGAAGGAGAAGAACAATAAAGAGGAATACGTAGCTAAGCAATTCATAAACTCAGGGACTCAGGCAATACATTCTTGTAAAAACGCAGACATTTGCTAACACTACCCTGCCCATTCTGATGTCTGGTTTTGGCTTAGTCCTTATGTACTGCTGAGGTGCTGATACAGGTACAGAGTTGAAAGATTAGCACAGAGCTGAGCATCATGTGTTTGCTGTAGTCGCACCAGCACAGAACTGTCACTTCACTGCCCGGTGAGCTGTGGCAGCAGTGTGTGCTCTCCTGAAATTGCACAAGAACCCATGAGAGTGACCGTTGCATTCTCTATATTTTCTAAACCACTGGCTATATTTTGTAGAATTTGAATTTTTATATATGAAGTGGTAAGCTTTTTTATTTTCCATGTTTGTTTTTCCTTTTCTGCAGTTGAAACCTTAAATAAACAACAGTCTGTAGTAACTTGTATCAGGAGCAACAAAGAGGAAAGGTGGGCAACACTGAACACTGTACTGTTTTGAAGAAACAAATTGTTTGAACATTGAATTGTTTTTGCTTATAAGTCCTTTTGCAAAGCACTTGTTTTTTGCTGCTGGCATGCATCGTTAGATTCAGTTTCATTTCACTAACTGCAGTGCCATTCCCTCTCAGTAAAGAGCATCTGAGTGATGCATCACAGGATCGCTGTATCAGGGAATGCTTACAAATAAATGAATGTGCTGATTTCTTCAGCACTTAAGCCTTTCATTCAATCCTCTAATCTAAAGACAGGTGTTTTCTTAAAATGGATTCACATGCTAGCGAATACAAATAAGCACTTAAAATGTTGGTAGACACAAGTTCTCTACGTGTTCCGAAATTATTAGAAAAAATTAAAAAGGCAAGAGTGGTTTTCCCATTTCAAAAATATTTTCATGTTAGTTTAACAGGATTTGATGTGATGTTTGACAAGTTTATGAACAAGTATTTGAATAGTTTGGGCAGCATGTGCTTAATCTTGTCCTCAATATTTTGTTGGCATTAAGCAGATAGAGGAGTGCACATTTGTCTCTTCATCACCAGCTTCCATTCTCATACTCTTTCTTTCCTTCTTCTGGAAAAGTATTTTAACACTTGCTTAATCCCAAGAACATCACTAATCCCAGGCTGTTTGTGTGTGGAAACTAAGCACAGCCTGCAGTATTTTGTTGGCCTGTGCTGAGACTATGGGGGATCCATCCTCTTGTGGGAAAGTCTGTACCGTGTGCGCTGTGACGTGGGGCTGACTCCCACTGGCCAAGGGTGGGGAGAAGACATCCTCTCCCTGTGGGCATGAGGCAGCCCTCGGGTCATGAGCACCGTGACCCTGGAGATCAGGCTTGAAGCACCTGCTGTGGCAACTAAATTCAGGAGATCAGTGAGCTGTTCAGGTGGTCTGGTCTAAATGTCAGGATCGGGTGGTTGGCTTAAGTCCATTTTAGATGTTTCAGCATAGTTGCTGCTTGTGAGGTCCACAGTGTGGTGGGTCTGGGTGCAGCCCTGGCTTCTCTCTTTTATTTCCAGACCAAGTCCTGGCTTCATATCTGTGGAGAACAGGGACTCTGAATCACTCCTTGCCCTTCTCTCTCACAGTAGGTGACCAGGTCTGTTGGAAGTCCCCTGGGGACAGTCTCTTCCTACTTGTGGCCTTGTCTCACTGTCAGGGAATTTGTGTAAGGCAGAGCAACATGTGATGGATGCTCTTGTCATGTATTGATCAGAAAATTCCTCCTGAAAGAGTCCGGGCATCCACATCCTTCTACTGGGGAACAGCAGCTCTTGGAGAAGCCAAAGAAAAGTACTGATCTCATAGGTGAACACAGAAAAAATGTGTATCAAAATACATATTTATAAAAGTATTTGTATGTGTGTACATGAGTAAAGTCGATTGTTTCTTATTCCCTGAATCCCCAGCCTTTGAGTGCTATTACCTGATGCCTGGCTCTCTAGGCATTTTGGCTTGATGTAGAAGTAATTGGCATGTTTGGTGAGATCTTCTAGTGAAGAGCGTTTGGGGTGTTTTATCTAAGAGTCCAAAGCAATCTGGAGCCCCAGAGACGTTTTATGGGTACTCTCAGTCATACGGAATCAGATATATATGTGCAAACAAAGAGGAGAAGGAAACAGTTACTTTTATGATTGGTTCAGCTTGACGAAGTATGGAAATAGAGAGTTTCTTTGTCATTGTGCAGGATGGATTTGTTGTTCTTCAAGCACTTTTGTGAGCAAATGAACGTGTTAAATTAGGTCCTGTAGAGACTTGTTGGCAATTTTAAAGACATGGCATAATGAAGCTTGTTTCCAACTCTGCAGGGATAACTCCTCTTGTTAATCTACTAAATTAAGTATTGGGTAGGCTTGTTTCATTCGCAAATGGGAGAGGAGATGCCAAGAAGCCTATTCTTTTACCGTCCTGCTCTCAGCTCTGAGATCACCCTTCCTTCCCCAAGGGGGAACCAGAATTCTGTTTTCTGAGGGGTCAGAACTGACGTAAGTGCCTGCCTCAAAGCAAACACTTCCCTCAGAAAATAATGACATGCATTTCAAACAAAGCAAAACAAAACAAATCAAGCCAGAAGAAAGCTCCATCTGTTAATTTCTTAACAGGTTTCACATTTGTTGAAGGCACGCTGGTCAAAAAAAACGACCCCAACAACAGAATCTCATGGAGAAAATATCAGTTCCCCAATTCAGAAGGAAGTCTTCTACAGCAACTTTGGACTCCTAGGGGTGGATTCCCCTCAAGGCTGTGTGAGAGGTTGGTGTTTACCTTAAGATTCAAATGAGCTACAAAGAAAGGCAAGAGCAGAGGGCAAGTCATCCCATCTATGCTGGCAGCTGTCTTCAGAGGAATGAACTGTATTTTGGCAACCTGTCTGTCCTCTGACCAGACAGGAAGCCAACATGGCTATCTTGGATTAGATGCCTGATTCCTGAAAAGATAAGTTTAGGTGATAAGAATCCCAACCTTAATTTTTTAATCTTAAAACAAACTGAGTGGCCTGGGGTCCCCCAACAGAGTCTATTGTTCCTTTTACAAAAAAACCCAAGCACTTCATATCATGCCAGATCAATTTCAAAAAGTGGTTGTCTCTTCAGCTATGTGGTACCTTAGTATTACTGCTGCCAGAGCATTCCTGCTCTGCTGATGTGAAAAGAGGAAAAAAACCCTCTAGCTACATGCTGAGCAGTAAGGAGTCTCGGTCTGAGAACAAGAGTGCTCAAGTGATTTTGGCCAGTACATCTGAATAAAACAACCTGGATAATATTAGAACAACAAAACACTTCACTCTCTTAGAATATCAGACCGCTTTTATGCACAGTAGCAAAGCAATCCTTGCTAGAGCACAGTGATACCTCAACAAGGGATCCATGCCCGACCTTTCCAGCATTAGCAACTGGAAACGCCCGCACTACCAATGTGCTTTTACTTGTACGTTATGAAGATAATGGTCTCATCTATACACAGAGAAGTCAGTGGTAAGGCAATGGTACAGATGCCTGGGCAGCTTGCGTATCCCATATAGCAAAAGCTGGCAGGAGCTAAAATACTCTGCTTGAAAATAAGGACAGTAATAAACACTCAAAAGCCACTTCTGGAACCACTGTATTTACTGCTCCTCATTTTGAAACCAGAAAGTGCTTGTACCTTTTAAAAATCTAAACACACGCAAAGCTGAAAATGTAATCACTTAATTTTGTAATGAGTCCCAGGCGCCGGAGCCTGTGAGGATTTTCTCCCCAATGTTGAACTCCACATTTCACATCCAGAGAAGCCACACGCTGGCCTTGGCTCCCAGCACCATCCCTGAATGCATTCCGGCTTGGAGAGGAGAAAACCTTCTCTGGTTACCTTCAGGCTTGTCCTTGGAGTGCAGGAGGAGAGGGAAAGGACAAAGCTGTCTTGGCATCAGGAAAAAGCGCGATGCCTGAGCCGCTTGCTAGAAAGTGAACGCACAGCACTACAGCTGATGCTAGGATTTCCATTTGCCAAAACATAAGTGCCTGCAAAACCATTCCTCTCCCTGGAGACACCAGCAGAAGGTCCGTTGCTGTTCCTACGCTCCTTCAGGAATGCTCTATAAAACAGAGAAGGCAGCAGCGGTCAGAGCAAATATTACCAGTCCCACTCTCTGCTGCATGCTACGGCTCTGCTCCAGCTTTTAGAGCACAATGAAAATTGTTTGTCCTTACTGGTGGATGCAACAGAAGTCATGAATTTGATGGAGAGTAAAGAACAAAAAACAGCAGTACCCAGATACAGATCCCTGCAGGCACGTGGCTTGTTAGAGACATGACTGTGAGTAGCTGTTCTCCTCCCCGGTTATGCCCAAAGCACATAAAGTTCTTTTCTGTGAAAACACCACTGTTTTGTTTGATTTGTTGACAGCTGGCTTAAAGTGCGATTATCTCTATCGGGATGGACTTACTGGTGTGCGAGTCTTCACACCTCCAGCCAGGAGCCCAAATACCCTCATCCTTCCCCTAATCCCTCCCAACACATCAGTGGCAGGGAAGAGAGAAACAACAACTTTCAGAAGAAGAATTGGGCTAAACCGAAAGGTGAATGTTGGTTTAATGTGGGCAGTATTTCACACAGAGTCAAGAAGAAAACGATCCTAAAGGCCTACAGAATTCCTGTGGCAGTAATCTCAGCTGCTGGAAGCACCCACGTGTTTTGGAGTGACTCTCTGCCTTTGCCAGAGCTGGACCTCACTGAGAAAAACAAATTACTTTTTTGCTCCAGGAGCATCCTGCCCCAATACCAACATCTTCACAGAGAAACAGTCCTCACTTGGCTTTTATCTCTGCATGTGGTACATCTCGTGCACAGAGGCAAAGGGTACAGGCACAAGGCAGAAAAACGTCAACGTTACTGAGGTGCCGCATGAGAGCACCCAACGTGGGTTTGCTCCATTACCCAAGCAAAGGAAGCGCCAGGCTGTCCTGGCTGCCAGAGCCGGGAAGGGTAGCCAGGGCAAGGGTGTGGAGGATGTCCAGACTGAAGCAGGGGTAAACGTAAGCTTCAGCCATGCAAACACAGGCAACAAACTCTGAGCTCTTTGCTCAAAGTCATTCCCCCTCCTTCAGCATCGCCGGCTCCTGCTGTGTCACCGTGTGCCTTGTTTGTAATGCGGAGGAAGGGAAGCTGGCGGAGGCGATTTTCTTACACTTCTGGAACCTTTCTAGCCTGAACAAAAGAGTTATTACTTCTGACATTGGATTCCTGTGTCTGATGAAACCCCTACTTCTCTAACTTGAATAAGTAGTTTAATTCACAGCAGAGCTAATTTCAGTTGGTGGTGTTGAACTGTTGTCATCATGCCGTCGTTCAACACAGGATAGGAAGGTAACCAGGAAAAACTGAAATTGATAATGCTTTCATATGGCCTTTCTAGGAGAGTGTGAATAAATGAAAGCTGTTACTGCAGAGGAAATATTGCGATGTCTATATGGAAAGGATTCCGGCTGCCATTTGCTCTCTGGTTCATTATATTTGCTTTCCACCACCAATACCTCTTTACCATAAGATAGTAACTTTTCAGAAACCTCTTCTCCATTGATGTTTCACCTCTATTTCATTGGTTCAGACAATTTGCGGTGAATTGGATAACATTTAGTCAAAGGAAACAGCCTGAATAACATCAAACATTATTTTCTTTGACAGAACACTTAAAAGCAAACCAACAAAAACATATATATTTCACGTATGTTTTTGTTGGTTTGCTTTTAATACTAATACTAATGTATTATCATACGTTCTTTATTTTGTCGGGCTACTAAATGACAGGGATCACAAAAGGAGGCATTATATAAATCCTGTGTGAACATATGGCAGTTTTTTTCCTTTCTGAGACTGCAGGCTGAACCTGTGCAATCCCATTAGTGAAATGAGCCTTGTTGTTTGAGAAGTAGCACTTAATGACAGTTGTCAGTCATCACTAGATGCCACACTCAAGGTACATCTTGATGTATCTGTGACAGACAGATTAGATATTGTCTGGAGAGAGTTATGTGGGAGCTGTAAGAAAGCCACAGCTGAGAGGAAATGTGGATTAAGAAAAAGAGCGAGGAAATCAGACACAGCTTTTCCAGCCCCTGTTCTCTGGAGCAGATGATCCTTCCGCTCAGGTATGAGCCGTGTGTGTCTGAAGCTAATGGCTGAATGGGAGATGGCTGCTGCCGTGATTTAACTTCAGTCACCCAGAGACACAAATCACAGCTTTGTTGTGCTCAGACCTGGGCAGATGGAAACCATCTCTTCCCCCCAAATAGTTTTCAGTTTAATAGGTTTTCCTTCCCATTCTTTATACTCTTTTACACTGAGGGCAAATGTAATCAGCACAGCTATGCTGCCTGAGGCAGAAAGAGACCAAAATCATTTGGCGTTTGTGACTTTCATCACCAGAAGCAAGAGGTAGCAGAGGGATGCTGGGATGCTGCTGCCTGGTCCTTGTGCCCCGGCAGGAACCTGTTTGGTGCCAGCAGAGATCAGGGGCTGGTGCGGGACCCTGCTCCCACCGCCGGGCTCCTGCTGCCAGAGACCCTGAAGGTATCCTTGTGACTCCCAATGCAGCTATGCTACAGGGAATGCCTCCCAAATAGCTCTTTGCCTCACTTGTCCTTGTGAATTGGCTGTGTGGAAACTGAAGAGATGCAGGGCTTAGCTCAGGAGTCTACGCACACGCTGCTCTCACAAAGACGTGCTCTATATCTGTGCATGACCACAGGCTGAGCCCGTCAACCAGAGAAAAGGCTTTTCATGCATTTCTAGTAATAGCCTCAAGGTCATTCAACATAGGTAGAGGCAGCAGGGGATGGGATTTGAAGCCTCTGCTGCAGAAGTCCTTCATCTTTTTTCAGCCAAGGGTCAAATGAGACTGCAGAGAGAGAAAGACAAATGGGACACCAGCCCCAGGAGACCTGAGGCAGGAGGCCAGCAGAGGCTTGCGGAGACAGCAGGTCGTAGCACACATAACACTGCTCACATAAAGTTCAGTAGTAAAACAGCCATGCTATGGGGCCTGTAAAACTGCTCCCTGCCGCCTCGCTGGGATGGCAATGATGATAAATGACGCTGTCTCCGCTACGCAGGATGCCCGACCCCACGATCCCCTGGTACCGCTGACACCTCCCAGCAAACAGGAGGCCCCAGGGGGCTGCAGCCAGCGTCTGCCACAGCGAGCTGCTTCCCCGGGACCTGCCCTCTGCTTACAGCAGCTTTCTTCTCCTGTGAAGTCAGGGCACTCCAGGAAGATTCATAAAGTGCGAACACACCCAACTTAATACCTTCGGTCTTGACCTTCATGTCCAGAAAAGCAGATATGAGCAGACATGCTACAGAACATTAAAAATCATGTAAAAAGAAAGTAAATAAATGACTTAGAATTGTGGAGGAAGCAAGAGAAAATGCAAGGTTTTAAGTTAATTAGCCCTTGAACTGTCAGGCCCAATTACTTCCAGCAGGGTCTGACATTTCGAAGATTAATTAGGGAGTTAGCTGTCATGTCTCACAAAGGACCATCATTACACCACGGAAGATCTACCTGCGCTCTGCACACAATGTCTTGAGATTTTGCAGTGTGAAATTATATCCAAAAGCTAATTGGGGACCTTCAGTAAAAGCTTTCTGATTATTATATTCATTTTGAGGAATGCACTGTATTTATATGCTGAAATACAACTGTCTGCTTTGAAAGAAATGTTTAACTCAGTGGATGATGATTTTAAATGCTTGTAGCTCCCAGACAAAAGGGCTTTATATTCCTCTGCTTCTTTTGCAACACTCTTGTTACATCTAGTATAGATTATACTATACTGCCGTACCAATATATATCAATTATTCCGCATGTTTGCTCCCAAACAGATCTGTGTGTATCACTATGTACCTGTCCCTGATATCAGCCTCCCAAAATGTTTCTGAGCAGCAGAAATGCAGCTTCCCCGATGTGGGTCAGCAGCATGCTGCTGCAGCAGCAAAAGCAAGCCCTCTCCTGGGCTGGACCAGCGAGGGCACGGCGGGCAGAGCAGGGATGGGATTTCCGCACTCTTCTCTGCAGTTCATGGACCTGTGCAGTCCGGTGTCCCCAGGTCTAGACACATGTTGGAACATGCGAAAGGGTGTAGTGGTGGGGCTACCATGGTGCTTAGCAAGTTGGAAAATACAACCTAAGGCCCTGCTTTCAAGCAAAGTTCACATCGGGAAAATGCCAGAAGCTCCTTCCAGCCTGACCTTTTCTAGGATGATATAATTTTTAACCCTTTGCTCTTCTCCAGGACAGACCAGCTCTCTGCAGGTCTGGAGGAAGAGGCAATGCACTGAGTTTTCTGCTCCGAGGAGCAGCTCTCTCTCCAGCAGTGAACTAGAACTGTACCCACGAGCTTGCCCGTGTTGTACCGTTAAAAAAGTTGTTGTAAGCACCTTAGCAGATAAAAAAACTCTCCCTGCCTCGGAACAACAGAAGTGTAAAGTGCCGACACGGTGAATCATGGAAAAGGTCTGTTGGAAAAAGTGGAAGAAAAAAAAAAAGGAAAAGGAAATGAAATCCGGTGAAATCCTGTTTTAGACACTGGTTTCTGGCTTACAGCCATCTGGATATTTTTAACATGTCCATCAATACAGTCTCTGTGCACAGCAACTGACTGATCTGTGACTCTATATTCATGTTTCTGTCTCTCCCTGCATGACCAAAGGGTGTGCTTGAAAGAATAATTTGGTCAGAACTAGTTTTATTTTTCTTTATCGTCGGGGGATACTTATTATGTGAAAGCTAAGGTGTGGAAAGGTGGGACTCCTGGGAGGTGCTTATTTTTGTGATCCTTTTGATGTTCATTGTTGGGGGGTGTCCACGGCCGTGACAGAGCTGTGCACAGTGGCCAGCCTCCTGCACCAGCACCCTGCCCTGGCACAGGGAGCTCCGGGGCTGCCGGTGAACATGCTGCCCAACCCTTTCCACCAAGATGGGAGTCAACGATAAGCTATCTGATCTCACCCAGCTGAGGTACACGCCTGCAAGCCCGTGTAGCTGCTCTCCTATCAGCGCTGTAACTACCTGTTCCCACATGCATGCAGTGTCTGGAGTGGGGCTGGCCAGACCTTTGCGATCCCACCAAGATCCCAAAGCCCTCATGCAGTCAAGAGCCATCAGAGATGTCTGGAGAGTTTTGTGTGTGTGTGTGTGCACACAAGCGTGCTGGGGGATCCCTGAACGTGGGTGTCAGGAGCTCCCCCAGCTCCTTTGGGTCAGGCTGACTCTCCCTGATCTGGCATCTAGCTGGAAACAAGGTCCCTGATCCGGTACTGCAGGAATTGATCCTTTCTGTGATTATCTTAACATACAAAGGGATAAGACAGCAGGAGAAATAGCTATTCCCAGTTCAAAGGCAAGGTCCTGAGGAGGTTAAGGCTAGGACTCATCCTAGCCATCTTCAGCCTTCTCAAAATTAGGCAGCTAACCCAAGGCAAGAACCTCTCTTTTAAAATGTTCTTTTTAGTAGGTTCTTCCAGAGAGGACTTCATCTCATCCCAAAACAGGTGAGAATATTCACCCACCATGAGCTGCAGGGAGAACCTATACAACCACCTTCAGGGAGGCCTGTGGTATTTGTGGGGCCTGGCCCCAGAGCTCTCGCTTTCTTCTCTGAGTGACCTGTTCAAGGTCACACAGAGTTGGCAACCAGACCAGGAAATTATGTGCCCCAACCACACAAGCCTCTTTTTTTTTTTCACTCTCATGCTTTCCTAACCATTTTCAAACCTACCAGGAACAGATCAGCAAAAAGAAAATTCCTGAGATTCCAAATGCCTTCTAATCTCCTGTACCATCAATGCCATAGTCATAAATACCCACTGGAGCCAACCCAAGGCTGGTTTTCAATTTCATCTTTCAAGATTTTTTTTTGAAGCCAAGAGAAAAACTAGTTCCTTTACAGACAACAGTTAATCATTAATGGTATGTGCAAAATGCTACATACTTGACCCTTTGACGTGGTGGAAAAAGCGTGTCAGTGGAGATGACAGGGTTTATTGGCTTATGCTTCTGGACAAACCTGCCTCACTGTGGGAAGGGAAGATTTGACATCTTTATCACCTGAGCTTAGTAAGAATGTTGCATTTGAAAGAGAGTAATTGGGTACTTTAGGGCTGCTGGCTTATAGCCACTTCAGTAATTCTGCCTAATAAATGCAAAGTCATTGATGCTTTGTTCTTGATGTCTGGAATCTAGCAGGGAAGTGCTTAGTCAGCCTTATTTTGCTGACTCACTGATTTTGTTTTGGGAGGCACAGCCCGTCTTCCCTGGACAGCACTTTGCTCGGGCAGGGCTTGTGCGGTGCAGGGTGAAATGTAGGAGCTGACAGACAAACAGGCTGTGATCAGCATCCAGCATTGTCCTCCGTCAATTCACAGGCACTTGGAGATGCTCCAGGAGAGATGTGTTGCTGGGTCCACTTGGGGCCTGATCCAAGGCACTGAGTACCCTCAGCTTCTCAGGTTTGGAGGATGTGAGGATGCTTGGCATATTGTGCAGCCAGCACTTTCTTGCCTGGCAATAAATGGGACAGCATTCCTTCATTAGATTTTGCACGAACAGACCTTTCAGAGAAAATCATATTTTATAAGTTTATTTTCTAAATTTACCCATCAAGTGCTCTGCAGGTCTGGGCTAACCTATGCTTAAAAAAAAAAAAAAAAAAGAGTTTTGTTTTCCCTGGTCAGGGTGGTGCAAGTGGCAATGCTGCCTGGTCCTGTCCCTGCCTCCCTCCCACAGCCTCAGCACCAGGTGCACCTCTTGCTGCTTGGCCTATGCACCTTACATTGCACAGCCTTTGATTTCGTTAGTGGTGTTATTTTTAACACCAGGGTGCGGGGAGACGGCACTGGGTGGATGTCCTGCTGGCAGGCTGAGCAGTGGGATGTGCGGGTTGGAGCCAAATCACAGCCGTCTGTGTCATGGGTCATCCTGATGGGAATGACTAACCCCTTGGGAAGCGGAGGTCCTTACACATGCTGTCTCACATCACGTGAGAGGGTACACTGTGTGGCTGGGTTTAGGGTGGAAACGGGAATGCTGGGCAGGAGGAGGGTGTCCCTGCTCAGACAGCTCCACAGGCACTGTGAGGACCTGTCTCCCATTTCTTATTTTGTCACAGGCTCTCTGTGAACCCTTAATACACAGTTTTACATTGGTAGCAGCTGAGTTCCTGGTTGGTCCCAGAAGCGGGGGCTGGAAATTACGATACTCCTGCCCCGATGGATCTGCTGCCCACTCAGGCTCTTCTTCTGCCTTTTATGTCTGGCTGTCTTAGCAGAAGGGAACAATTTCAGCAGCCACACAGTCCCTTCCAGGATCACTTGCACTTTACAGGACCTGTCCAAGCAGATCGGTATGTCTTTGAGATGCCCTCAAGAGCTGTAAACCCTCTCATTCCTGCACAGCTGCACCAGCCATGCTGGGAAGGGAAGGTGGGCAGCACATCTGTGCCAGGGCCCCTGCTGTCCCATGGGCACCATGGGCGCACCTTCTCCAGAACCCCAAATACCATGGGAACCGCATAGCGTACCCTCTGGCCACCAGATCGTTTTAGCTGCAGGCAGCCAGTGCTGCCTAGGACTTCAATGTGCATCTGCCTGTGCATGACTTGCCCAAACGGACACATGAAGTCAGGGTCAGAGCTGGGACTGAAGGTACGCCTGCCTGCTCTCTCATCTTGCCCTTAGAGAGCTTGTACCTCTCTCCCAAATGCTTTGGTCAGACTATGTTGTTAAAAACAGGGGTGAGGTGGAAGAGGTGGGCTTGGGGTGGCAAATACAGTAATTCCAGAGTCAGGGAAGGTTTGACCCTATTCAGTTTGCAATGCACCTACAATCTTCCCAAAAAATACGCAATCTGCTGTGAGCTGTAACTGGTGGGTGAGGCACACTCTGCCACAGTGAACCTGCTGCAGCTTCTTATTTGGAGCAAGCAGTTCTCAAAGAACTATTAGATGGGGAAGTGCATACAGAAAATCTCCTGCAGCCAAGCTGCCAGCCCTCCATCAAGACTAGAAACTCTTGAGAGGGTTATACATGGGCCCCTTTCTATGTGGGATGATGAAAAAATCTCTGGTCACTCTTCCAGACTTCTTGGAAATGATCTTCACCTCAAAGGAGTGCTTTGGGCTGAACTTCACAGAGCTGAACGAGGGGGAGGGAGAGGGTGGGATGGCAGGGCCAGTGGAAGAGACAGCCCTATGCAGCCGGTGGCCACAATGCCACCATGCTCTCCCGCTGGGTCATAAATCACCTGTGTGTGATGGCAGAGTTCTAGAGCACAAGGCATCACCATTGGGCTGCAGCATGGGATGGAGGGCAGGTGCCCACCAAGCGACTCCCACGTGCTGTGCCAGGTGCCTGAACCCCCACAGCAGCGTAGCGGGTGCCCCTGCCCACCACCCTGCTGCTTTTCACAAGGATATTGGGAGAGCTGGGTGTCCTGAGTTCCTGGAGCTTTGGGAGCTGAGTGCCTGGCTCTGCCCTTACCAGCACCCTCCTGGGACCAGGGTGGCACAGGGAAAAGGTAAAAGAAATGCTCCATGCCTGGGCAGAGACTGGTCGATCTCAAGAGGAAGCATAAAAAATAGTTTCTGGTTTAAAATATCCTCAAACAATTTCTTACTGTCTTTTCTGGGTGGGTATGACTGATTAATGACAACAGGCTCTTGCCTGGCAGGTGGAATAGCTGCTCAAAACAGAGAGAGGGAGTGTGTCCGGCCAAGACAGCTTCCTCCGGGGCAGCCAGGCCACGGCCTGGCCGCTCAGTGAAGGCAACCGCTTCAGCTTGCCATGAAACATCGGCATCTCAGCCCTGACATCTGCAAAGGGCTGTGTTGAGGACTGGAGGGTGACAACAGCCAGGCTGCCTCAGCACACTGCATGCAGTACTGGAGCTGGGCAGGCAGGTCAGCAGCTCTGGAAACCACTATTAATATAGCTGGCTGTTAATTTTGATGGAAAGATGCCTTGCATAAAGTCACAAGATAGAAAATGGGGGCAGGAGGGGGGCCATAAACCGTTTAATTGCTTGCATAACTCAGCTGAGGAAGCTGCAAAGAAGAACTTGCTGTTCTTGGCCATTTGCCCCAGGGCTGTGTGCAGCCAGGGAAAGAAGAAGTGAAAGGAAGAATCTCCAGCTTGGGTACCAGAGGGAAGCATGGTGTTGCTAGAAGAAGTCAAAGCTTAAGTCTGCAGTAACCAGGCCGAAACGGTATGCAGTATGTAAAAGCCCCAAAGCAGCCCTGCCTAACTGTACATGCAACAGGAACATGTGGTGCCGAGGGGATCTGAGCTCATTGCCCAGTTTCTCCTCTAACCTGGACAAGTCCCTTTACCTCTATCTGCATGTGCTCTGTGTTGGTCTGGTCAGATTTCAAAACCTTCTGACTCTCCCCATGCATTTGACACAGTGCCTAGGACTGCTGTAGTCCCACTAGCAGCAACCTAGTGGTGAGACCTTTTGCAATGTCCATCAGCCCTGACTGAGCAAAGCAAGCCCCTTATAACCTCCCACTCCTTGAAATGTTTTGTTTTGTACAGTTCTTGCTGTTAAGTTAACTCCTCATTGCAGCACCACAGACTCTGAACACAGGAGCTCCAGAAACATAATGCCTCATATCCTGATGACCTACTTCATTGTGTCTTGGAGGTCAGACCGTGTTTCTTTGCTAGAGGAAAGTTGGCTGTTGAAAAAAATCAGATCTCAATTATTATTTAGTTCCCACTAATTTAATTCCTCAGTGTTTTATTGGTTACTTTCTCCTCCATCATCCTCCCCTTAGTTTGTCTAAATGAACGTCTGAAAGGACTCTTACTCCTTTTTGATTAATGTTAGTTCTCTCTGCTTATTAGCTGCCCTCATCTCTTCCGGTTTCTGAACAGTTCTGAGTTAATTTAAAAGGAAACAGAGTATTTTACTCAGTTTATAAATATATCTATTGGTACTGTATAGAATCACTCTGGATGCAAATGATGACTTTTACATCACTTTTTTTAAACATGTGTTCAATCCTTCTTCAGGACCCTACTGTGACTGAAGAAATTACCCTGCCTCCACCACTCTTGGGCTGTACAGCACTTACGTGAGTGTACATGGACAAAAAAACGCATGGGGCAGCTTGTGGACCGGTGAAGCATCTCCGCTGGTGCCCTGTAAAATGTGTATACCAGGCCCTGGTGTTCAATGCACTGTATGTGCAGGAGGCACTGGCTGTCCTGGGACCTGGAGGCTCCATCCACCTGGGCAGAGCCTGGTGGGCTCTGGCCGATGAGCTCCCACAGCTCCAGCAGGCTCTTCCCTGGCAGAGCCCCTGCCTGTCTCCCCACAGGTGCTCCCCTGCTCCCTGCAGAACAGAGCAGCCACCGAAAGGCCCAAGCAAACCCTAGCACTGCTGTACAGTCTGAAAAATAAATAAATCCTGTCATGCAAACTAGGTGGAGGATATGGAAAAACCCTGTCATAGCCAGTCTCCCTGGGACTCTTTTCTTCCTCGCCCAGCCATCACTCCATGGATGTCAGTGAGGCTATCCCAGCTCTGAGCAACCCCTCATGAGTGCAAAGGGGAATGAACGTTTGGATTCCTCCAGATAAAAAAAATTATGAGTGGAGATGGACAGAGCTGAACTGATGTGAACATACCATTCTTGCTACTGCTAACCAGGGAATAAATGGGGTCACTGCAATCTCCTCCAACAGCTGTATCTGGGGCACTAGAAGTCCTTGGGCCTGGATTTGACTGCAGGCTACCAGACCTGTTTATACCAGTTGTCAGGATAAAACCAGATTTAAACCGAGGAAAGATCTTGTGGGTGGGCAGGAGGCTCCTCTCCCTGGCTGGGAGGTGGCCACCAGCCCCAGCCAGAGGCTGCCCGTGGGCACGGGGTGGTCTCTGGGGGTGGCCCTTGCTGCATCATCCGCTGCCACTTCTCTGCTCACTCCCTCAGCACCTTTGTGGGCTGCACAACTCACTGAGGTTTGCCAGATGCAACACCTCTCATCGCTGCTTCTGCTGCGCTTTGTCCCATTTGCTCCTGCTCGTTAATAAGACCAGTGTGGCTTTGTGTCACAAACTGGCCAGCCCTGGCTGTGCTATATTATTTTCACTCAAGAGACTCATTTCTGACTTGGAGTAGAGACGTGACTGGAGCACAATTCCCACAGCTAATCCGTCTGGATTTTTCTTTCTCCATGATAAGGATATCAATTGATTTTATTGTCTGATGGACGTTGCAGGCATGATCAATGTCAAGATCTGGTTTCAGCCAGCAGCTTATCTTGGGGATCCCTGTGGGCTGCCAACCCCAGGACAATGGCTGGTTGTTCAGTGCCATAAGCAGACATTGCTCTGCTCCACAACCCCCTCATTGGAGGGGACATGGCCATAACACACCAGCCCCTTCCCAGCAGTGACCACCAGGTACTGGCAGCTCCAGAATGAAGCTCAGCACAGGGTTACGGCCTCCACGACTGCCCTGGGAAGCTCAGAGACTTCACAGGACATCACACCCTGATGGTGAGAGATCCTTCCCTCTGCAGCCTGAGTTGTTGTGGAGGCAGGTTATAGGTTATTTTTCTGGTGCTAGTGTTTACCTTAAATAGGCTTTCCTCCTCTCTCAGGCATTTGCAGACAGCAATGACAACTCCTCTTGGCTTTTCTTTGGGTACACCACAAACTTCAAGTATCTCCTTACAACGTTCTCCATTTCCTTGGTCGACTGGTTTGCCCAGTACTGGTTCTTCGTGGGGTATTTTGCTTTTGTAACTGACAGCAGTGTTTGTGTAGCGCTGGAGCACTGCCTGGATCTGCTCAGGCATTCAGAGATGCTCTACTGTATCCGTCTTCCTTGCGTGGTTTCCTCATAGGCAGGGCCTCGTAATCCTGTAAATTGATTGTTACTATTGGCAAATGGGCCCCTGTGCAGTCCTGCAGGTAAGACACGGACAATCAGAACCACTAACCCTAAAATGTTCATCTTTCCAGGACAAGGAAATGGATCCTTCCTCATTTCCAAAGTCCTTTCCTACACTTCTCCTAAAAATATGTGAAAATGGATTTTTTTTGCCTGATTTGCCTCCTCTTGGAAATAAACCAAGATGTATTCTACATCTTCTCCAGCATAAGCTCTGTTAAGTTATTATAGGTTTTTATTCTGGTATCAATATGGACATGCTTATCTCCAGGTCTGATGCCGTTTTCTCCCCCTAGCTTAGTTCAATCTGCTTTGGATGTTGTGATCATTTTGAGAAAGGGTTGAAGCACAACTTAGGTTTCTGGCAAGTCTCTTAAGTAATTTTGTCCCCGATGTCTCACAAGGAATCAGCTCAGCCTTGAACCAAGGGAGGGGGTCTTTGGCACTGGCAACCCAGTCTGCTGGGAAGAAGTTCCAGGACCAACAAAAGCACTTGTTGACTTTAGCATTGGGTATAGTGTAAAGGACTCATCTAATGGAAACCCACTTCGACAACCTTACCTGCTGAGAAGGAGACAAAATAACCTCCCTTTTATACTATGGGGATTATTTTTTTTTTTTGATTACTAGAAAAAACATGATTGAAGGTGCAAAGTGTCTTGGGCTGAGTGGAAGAGCATTGGATGGAGTCAGAAAAACCTCATTGTTTGAGAGAATTGTTCCAGAATAAGCTCATGAGAGGAGAGGAAAAGGAGGTTAGAAAGAATCAGTGGCTGTGATGGGGTTTTATGTTGGTTTTCTTTTGGTTTTGTTGGTTTTTGTTTGTTTGGGGAGTTTTTTGGTTTTGTGGGTTTTTTTGTTTGCTTTGGTTTGGTTTTTTTTTTTTTTTTTTTTTTGTTTTTTTGGTTTGTTTTGGTTTGTTTTGGTTTTTTTTGCAGCAGCGATCTGAATCTCATCCCCAGTAGCTAAATTAGAAGGGAATTGTGTGAGACCCTCTACAGTTTCTGCTTCTCATACCTTTCATGATGGGAGCTTTTGGGAGAGTTTCACTTAGTGCCAGGTGAGTCCAGGACCATCAGTGATCACTGGAACCAGGGCAGGGGATCTTCTCAGGGTGAAGGTGGAGCAGACAGGAACCCTTTGGCCAGGATGTGCCTGGCAGGATGAAGAAAGCATCTCTGTTGTTATCTTTGCAGACCAAGATGTTTGTGGGACTGTGGATCTTGTATTTGGGGACTCAAATTCAGTAAAATAAGGAGACAGTCTCATATTCAGCCAAAGTACCTGTTTCAGGACATCATGGAGGCACATGTTTTTGGTTTTGGAGTAATAGTCAAGAACTGGTTTTTGGTGTAATTCTCCCGGAATAGCTGCATCTGCGAATTTTCATATCTGGGCAAGTCCTTGCACTGTTGTAATTCTGTATTACACCATTAAGGAGAAGAGAATAAAACTAGATTCCTCTATCAGTTTAATCAGAATGAGGGTCTGGTCTGTTGACAAGTGTCTTTGCTCAACACATTTTAAGGCCACTGGATTTTGTGCAGAGCTCTCCTGCAAAGATCAGGCATCTTGACCCCTCTCAACGTGAGCATCTGAAAATAGAGCAACCTAAGCTGGGATTCACCTCACGCAGCATCGTCCCTCATCCATAAGCCATTCTGTGCCTGTCTATGGTGAGCAGAGAAAAATGGGTTTGGGGAGAGTGTTGACTCAGTGACTAGGCACTGAACCTGTCTGCACGAGGAAACCAAACATTTGGCTGAGGCTTCAGTTAGCTTTCACATGGTGTAAGTTGAAGCAACCCAAACCCAACCCCAGAAGCCATGCCTGAAGATCATGACTGTGGGTTTTAACCCAGGTGCCACTGCTGTGACCACCAGGGGCTCTATGGGAAGCATATGGACTATCAGACAATAGACCTAAGGAAAAAGAAACATGATGAAAAACTGAACATAACTGGCCTTTTCCTGGTTATTTAGCCATGGTGATTACCCTAGCGTGGCGCTGTTGGCCTGTTGGTATTTTAACTTGAGGGTCCCACGAGCACGTTGCACTTAATGTATATTAAACACCCCAGCCAGGAATGCAGGCAACGTAGACAGGAACACTCAAAGATGAAGTGCCTTTTAATGTGTTTTCCTGTTTAAACAAAACCATGTACTCACTAAACACAGCTAAGGAAAGAGGCAACAGCCCTTGGCAAGTAAGCCTATCTGCAACGCGCTCTCGGCGAGTGTTTACTCAGTGGGTTTGAAAAGTGTACTAAGTGTATTGACATTACAATGCTGTGCTCATCATGTGTCGTGCAAAGCAAGAAAGAGGACTGGAGATCTAATCGCTGCCCCCAGAGTTACTGCAACGCAGGACATTGTGATTTCTTTGCAAATAGCTGACACTCAGAGGAACTAGATTAATTTCCAGGCAAATTTAGAATGAAATTAATTTCTGCCACTGATCAAAGATCCAATCACAAAGCAAACCCAGGCAAAAGTACTCAGAGGGGTGACAAGGACCTTGCATGATGGCTTGCACGCTCTGCCTGTGTGTGGAGAGACATCACTACCTGGGAGAGACACTGTTGTTGATACATAGCTCCCAAAACAGCACCGGGATGTCGTTGGAGATGCAAAGGTCTGCCAAAGGCAGGACAGACTCCCCACTCCCTCCCTTCCTGCATGGAGGCTTTAGGGTCCCCTCCAGCACATTCATATCATCCTGCTTTTGGGGCAAATCTAGGTAAAGGCAGGATTTCCAACCACCAACATCTGGCCATTTCCTTTGTATGATGAAGTTGAGATAAAATCCTGCTATTTGAAAAAGATCGTGTACACAGCACTCTATTTTGCCATTTGGTGATGGTGCATGATCTCACTCTTTCCCTGAAACCACAAAGCCAAAAGTAGGAGTGAAACTGAGATGCTCAACTGGCCTCTGAGCAAGGGATCTATGTGGAGGCACAGCAAAACTCAGAGCTGAGAGGCACAGGGACCTTCTGAGCTCCAACCCGTTGTGACAACCTGCTTTTCTAACAAGTCAATGCAAAACTCCAAATTCCTTTAGGCACAGGTGGTCTGGGATTCCTCCCCAGCCCTGCATCCCTCTACAGCAGTGTGTGTGCCCTCCCAGTGCCCCAACACCGAGCAGGAGCCTGGGGTGAGATGCCTGGAGAAGGGAAGATTGTGGCTTTGCTCCTGAAAGGCAGAGAAAACAGGTAGTAGCTGCAGATGAAGCCGGGAAGGCCATAAGGGAGAGCAAGCACCCCGAGGACAGCACTGCAGTGTCTGAGCTCCAGCAGCATGGCCACATGGCCACTCTGCACCTCCTCCATGCTAAGAGGGAACGAAGATGCTTCACCTCCCCTAGATGCTGCTTCATGTCCCATGCTGGCCAACCTCAGACACTCTCCTGGTTGCCCCCAAAATCTTCATCCTGCTTGTAAACATGGAGGCTTTAAAACCGCAGTGGTTAGGCGTCTTTCACAAGCTTTTTGGAGCTTTTTGGATCTTCGGGATTGGATGTTGCAAGCCTTGCTCCCCCACATGTAGGACAGAGAGAAGAAGCTGGAGCAAAAAGTTGCAACGCTGCTAAAGCTGCATGATGGCAGTGTCTTGGTCCTTAACAAAAGCTCCAGACACTGGAATTCAAGATGAAATAATTCAGATTGACAATATCGTATTAAAAGCACTAAATACGTTTTCACTCTTATTATTCTATTATGTTCCTTTCTGTGTGACCGTACTCGTGATGACAAATCCTGCTGCTTAGGTAAAGAACCAGGCTTCGAAGCCAGGACTTGAACTAGGTTTTGGTTTTTTTGTTTTTCCTTTGGACAGAACTCCGCCTGTTTGGTTTGTCTCTTCCCACATCGAAAACAAATAGTCTTAAACCAGGAAAGCTCTGCTTTTCCCTCAGTTCTTTTTCATTCCAGCTTGTTTTGGCTCAGTGCTTCTTTATGCTGTCCAAAGCATCACCCAGAATTCAAAGAACAGAAAAAGAGAAAACCGTTCAATTAAAAAATGACATTTAAAAAAAGCACTTTGGAGGGCAGATGTCAGAGCTGGGCAGCATTCTCACCCTCTGGCTCTTAGGAGTTTGTTAACCTTAAGGATTATTAACAGAAAATTCATTTCCTGTTCTTATATAGATTTCATCTTCAATTTGTTGCGGGTTGTGTTGGTTTTTTTTCCATTCTGAAAATGATTTCTTTTGTCTATGTACACTAAGAAATTCCCATTGTATCTCCCAAGGATAAGCAACATCTCTATTAAAAGATAAGCCATGGTGCTTACGCAGTCCCCGCCACGCACCAGGGCGGAGGGACTCCGTCTCTGGATGCTGTGCTCCATCCAGCATGAGGAGTCCCTGGCTCCTCTGGAGCACATTACTTTTGCTAAACCTGATAAAATGTCTATTTAAGGGATCAGTATGCATATAGGCATTTTTCCAAAGCTGCCTCCTTCAGCACAGAGCAAATTAAATTCAGTGTCAGCCCCAGGTCTGCTTCCCTCAGGGCCCTTTGAAAACCCCGGCTTTTATGTCGTGCCTCAGACTTGCAGCAGTTTACTGTAAAACTTAACAAGCTTAATTTGCTTGGTTTTCTTTCTTTTTTTCCCCAGACCTAATTTGTCTTGGAGCACAGAGTCTTTACCATATCCCCAAAGAGTCTCTTTTGAGCAAAAATGTAGCAACATAATAAGTACAGACACAACCCCCTTAAGTTGTTCTTCCATAAGATCTGCTAAAAATCGTGCACATTTAGTAAACTGAGGTAGGGAAAAATTCACCACGAGTTGGCCTGGTAGAGATTTCAGTGGGATTTGAGCAGGGGGTGGTGGGTAACAAAAGTTTAGGTGTGGGGTCATGGTTTTGATAGCATTAGGGTAACCATTGAGAGCTGGGATAAGAGGAGCTTGGACATCTCCAGTCAAAAAGGTGAGTATCACCCCATGAGCAGAGAGGGGGAGAAAGGCTGTAAACCCCAAGCACCACCGCAGCCACCACAGCAGAGGTGGGAGCAGGCAGGGGTTTGGAGATGAGCATCTCCTCACACCGAGCTTGTGGCTCCATTTGTACTGGGGTGCACGAGAAGTTTATGAATATAATTCCAGGGAGGATCTGTCTGAAGTGTCATCACGGGTAATTTCCCTAATTAGGGGAAGTTCATCTAAACATGGAGATGTGCCAGAACTAATCTCTGTGCCTGGTTACCGCTCTGCCTGGGAAATGCCAGTGTCTCTGGGCTTGAATGCTGATGCAAACTGAGCAGCCATCTGTCGTGGGACCAAACCGGCCAGACACGGAGGGCCGGGGAGGAGGGGAGAAGGTGTGAGGAGCAGGCTAACACTTTCCCTTCCTTTGGCTCTGAGTACACAGATACTGATGTGGAAACACCCACCCACTCCCTCAAAAGAATTAAAATACAAGGGGGTCTGTGCTGTTTTCCTGGCTCTAAACCACCACTGAAATGAGCAAAATGCAGGGCTGCAGCATCACTCCAGCTCCTTGTGCTGGAGGAGGACACGGAGGAATAGAATCAGGCTCCCGTGTGCTGGGTGAGGAGGAGGAGGAAGAGGAGGAGGGCTGAGGCTGAAGAGAGAGGTGGATGGCCGCACCACCAGTGGCTTTTTCCAGCTGAAACACCTGACCTCTGATGGAAATACCGAATCAATTTGAGATGCTGAGAAAAGCACTGGTTAGTAGCAAAAGTGAGGAGCTCAGTTGAAGGGCTGTTGAAGAAGAATCTTTAATTTCAGATAGCTGAAAGGCCTCTCAGAGAAAGCCCAAGATGCAGTACAGAGGAAGCCAAGAACAATTACAGAGACAGGGGTTGCAGATAAAGGCGTGAGATACCACCAGCTCTCAGATGTCGCAGCCACAGAACTCTCTCCTCTTGCAGATCAATAAAAAAGATGAGGAGAAAAAGAAGAGAGGAAAAAAGCCATGTTCCCTGGCGAATAACTCCTGAAGCACCAGCTCTTGGCTATATTACCCGATACCAGCCCTCTCTGAACTTGCTCCCCTTCCCTTCACTTCCAATCAGTAGCTATTGACTCAAGCTTCATTTTCTGTTATTTCAAGTTATTTTTATTGCAACAGTGTGAGGTGGCAGGACTGCCGCTGTGCTGTGCAGCGAGGGGCAGCCTGTGAGCAGAGCATGTTAGGGACCACGGCGGCGAAGAGGCTGAGTGCCCCCATTTCACAGACGCTGACCGCGATTCACATGCAGACAAAAAAGTCTGGGAAAGGACAAGAAGCTGACGCCAGGGTTCCCCATGACAACCCTTTTGCAGTTTTGCTCCCCCAGCCAGGGCAAACCTTTATTTTCTCTCTTCCTCCACATCAGTATCACTCCTAGTAGGAGTCTTTAAATCCTTTAAAGCTTTTTAAAGCCTTTGCGCTTCAACTTTGGATTTGAGATCTATATAAGTATGTATATATATGAGTATGTGTGGGTGTAGGCATGTACCTTAAGGAACTCCTGAACTAAAATGCTTGTCAAGTTTATGTGCTGAGTAAGCATTTCGCTCCATCACCCCCAACCTGGTTCTCCTCCCCGGGGCTGATCCTGCACCTGGCATGGCGATGCACAGCACCCTGCGCAGGCTGCTGGCCCCCTGGGCTTTGCCCAGGACTCACGGGACATCTCCACCATGCACGCCTTGCACCTAGGGCAGGGTCTCCACCAGGCTGTTTCAGAGACACCAGTGCCTCTTTGTGCTTGAGGGAAAAAACAGCAAATACGGGATCATGAGACTGCACAGGCAAAGTGAGTCCCAGCTCAGGTCCAAGGAGGCCGTGAGGGACCTCTGTGCGGCCTGGATTAGCCAGTTGCAGCAGGAAGCTGCAACGTCCACCACCTCGTCGATTTACCAGATCTGGGACTCTTCAACACCTCACCCTCAGACATTGTGTGTCCTGCCCTGCTGCAGCTGGTCTAAGGGAAACCCTCACCCCAAAAGCGACAGCCATATGCTGTGGGACACCCTTTGTGGCTTCACCAAGGGCAAATCATGCCTAAGCAATCTAGTGTCTTCTGTGATGGAATGACACTTCTTTTGATGCAGCCCAAAATACGATTGGCTTTCTGGGCTGCAAGTGCACATAGCTGGCTCATGTTGAGCTTCTCACGAATGAACACCCCCAAGTGCTTCTCCTCAGGGCTGCTCTCAACCCGTTCTCCACCCAGCCTATATTTGTGCTTGGGATTGCTCATGTGCAGAACCTTTTGCACATGGCCTTGTGTAACTTCTTGAGGTTTGCATGGGACCGCCTCTCAAGCCAGTCCAGGTCCCTCTGGATTGCATCCCATCCCTCAGGTGTATCGATTGCACTACTCAGCTTGGTGTCATCAGCAAACCTGCTGACTGCATCCTCAGTTGTATCAAAATCACTGTGGCCAGCAGGTCAAAGGAGGTGATTCTGGCTCCCTGGTGAGACCCTGCCTGCACTCCTGCATCCAGCTCTGAGGTCCCCAGTACAAGAAATACATGGACCTGTTGAAGCGGGTCCAGAGGAGGCCATGAAAATGATCAGAGGGTTGGAACACCCCTCTTATGAGGAAAGGCTGAGAGAGTTATCGTTGTTCAGCCTGGAGAAGAGAAGGCTTGGGGGAGACCTTATTGCAGCTTTTCAATGTTTACATTGGGCCTATAAGAAAGATGGAACAAGACCTTTTACCAGGGGCAGGACGAGAGGTAACAATTTTAAGCTGAGAGTAGGCTTAGAATGAATATAAAGGAGAAATTCTTTACAATGAGGGTGGTGAGACACTGGGACGGGTTGTCCCAAGAAGCTGTGGGTGCGCTCACCAGGTAAGAGCAAGGGCTGAGGCACAAGGACCTGGAGAGGCTCTTCTGTGCCACGGAGAACCGTCCTGGCAGCACTGGGGAGCCTGAGCCGTGCCACACACTCAAGGCTGCTCTGGCCCCTACTTTTAGCTTTATTAGGGGAATTTTGCTAATTTTATGGACTGTCAAGACTGATGTTCCTCTGACCATTTGTCAGAAGTGCCACAGCAAAAGTAGTAACATTAAAAATGGATTGTACATGTGGGTTGAGACTTGAAGCCATTTTGTGGGCTCTAAAATTTATACCTTAATATTGTGAGATTGTTTTATAAAGGAGCTCCATTTCAGATTCCCATTTTCATTTCTTCATGCAGCCAGTGCTGAATGATTACAAGTGCTTTTCTGACAAGCTCTTTGTTTACGCCCTCTCTCACTCATCCCCAAAAGTCACCAAGTGAGTTGTCCAATATCCCATTAGTCACCTAAGAGTACAATTCACACTGAAATTCATTATTTTCTGTTTAAGAAAGATCTATGGCATGTGGTAACAAAAGCTTGGTTAAAAATCCTTTATTTCCCAAGAAACATTTCATGTCCCTAATAATATTTATTAACAATCTTTATCACCACCCAAAAAACGCTTTTTATCAGCTGGGCACACTCACCATGCCCAGGGTCAGGCCATAGACATACACGAAATGAACAGCAGCAACCATAGTCTGTGCACTCACAGCTTTCTGAAGACTCTGCATACACACCCAGGAAAAATCAGAGGTTTTCATTCCGAAGGACGGGCTCACCCATTCACATCGTGCTTCCAGGACCTCTGGAGAGGGATGACGCCCCGTCAGTTCCCTTGGTGAGCAGGCAGGGAAAGCCGGGCAGGCAGAGCCCTTGGCCCTGCACCAGTGCCTCTCTGCTGCCTTGGGCTGTACTTGCCTTGAAAGCCCTGTCACTCCTTCAGCGCCTGCATTTGACTATTCTTACATATGACTGCCTTTAAATTATTAACGTGCCTAGCACCCGGTGCTGTGGCTTTGTCTGAAGCCTTTTCCTTTGATCTCCATTGCCTTTGAAACTCTGCCTGGGTGCACAGGCAAGCCACGCTGCTTTTCCTACAAACCACCACCCTGCGGGATGGTATTTCTCAAACTGAAAGAGGTGCAAAAGGTCCTATAAACCGTCTGAAACTCAGGCCACAAACTAATGTGTTGGTTTGATGCTTGTTTTTCTGTTTGCTTGGTTGGTTTGGTTTTTTTTAAGAGCCTGGACAGCTGTCTCCCAAGGTGTGGAACATCTGAAGTCACCAGCAGCAGGTGAAGGCATCAGCACGTCCTCAGAGGCCCACAACACCTCACAGGATTAGATTCACCTGTTACTCATGTAGGGTTATATCCTTCAAGTGCCATGCAAGAAAGCTTGAGCATCACTGCTGGAGATATTTAAGTGTATTGAAAAAATGACCACACTGTGCCAGATCAGCAGCTGGGTTGCCCAGAAAGCTGTTTGGGAAGCAATGTCTCCTGCCAGAGCGTCAGAAAATGGATGTGCCATAGCAATCTTACCCATGGTGCGTGCTTGAACCCTCCAACCCAAAGCCATTTAAAAACACTATAAGGCTGGAGTTTAAAGCCAGGTTTTGGCATGTGGGACAGACTGATGATTGCTCCCCACCTTGACCTCAAACTCTGAAACGTGTCAGAGAACAAAATACAGGCACAGGAAAACGTCAGCCATGACTCCTAGCAAATGAAGTGGACCAGCTGATTACCTGTTGATGAGCAATTTAATTTGAGCTCAATTATATGCTCTGGAAGTCTGGCTCTCTGGGAGGTAATTATCTGAATTTCCACCCTCTGATGAGGCCCCACCTCCCCAGCATGCTGGGTGAACGTGGTGCAGGTACAAGCTCTGGTGCCCATGAGTATCCTACCAGCTGGCAGACACCAGTCTGCCCTGATAAAAGTCCTGACCGCCGCACAGGGAGGAGGGCAGCCCTGGGTGAAAGGCACAAGGAGGAGCTATGCTGCTCACCATCTTACGCCACGGCACTTTTGAAACAGCAGTTAGTAGAGGATGTCTTAAAAATGCTTTTAATTCAGAATAAAACTAGTTTTCAGCCACGGGCTGAATTCGATGACGTGGTTTGATTTGAGGGGAAGCCAGGAGATGGGCAGGGAACCAGCACCCTCTGACATTAACACGAGCTGGCTTGGTCCCCGAGCTATCGCAATTACATTTACTGGAGACTTTATCTTTCATGTCTGGTTTATATTTAGGCCTGGTTGTGCAAGGCTTTCCCGTGCTGCTGGGCGTTCACTCATTTCCTCTGACACTCATGGCAGCACTCACGTGAGGGAAGGTGAGCAGAGAGGGCGGCTTCTGGGTTCTTGTGTGAGAAAAAGCAAAGCTTTCAGAAAAGGCCAAAGGCTTCCTCATCCAGGATGTTTCAGATGTGGCTCACATCACGACAACCATCAGGTTTGGTCAGGGCTCCATTTTGGGAGGACATCATGCAACCACAGGGGAGAATAATCCTGGCTGTGGCAGGAAGCTCCATTTCTTTAAACTCTGAACACTTCAACACTTTCTCCAATGATTTTGCTATGGTCTTTGGTAAAATCTTTGAACAGTTATTTTTTCGCTGTATAATTATTTGTGCCCTCATCTTGCTTTTTCAAAGCAAAAGGAGCAGGCATATTGCGAACACAACTGAAGTGAGAGTAATACTAGCATGATTGCCTGAAAATCAGTAGCACTGCGGCATGCACCGTGAGCCAAGCTGTTGGTATTTCTGAAACTGAATGAGGCCTTATATCTCTTTTATCCAGGATCTACAGGAGGAAATCAAATTTATATACTTACAGATCTTATCATAGCATGCTGTAAAATGCAAACAGTATTTGCTGTGAAACATCTGTCAGAGCTTTGTGGACACAAAATGGATCATTAATTAGGAAGGAATATTTCTGCTGTTACAAGACCATGTACCTTGAGGGTGGATAGATGGTACATAGTAAAACTGGGGTCTGATCTCACTTCCACCTTGGTTTGACAGCAGCAGTACAAGGTCCCACCTGAGCAGAAGCCTTCTCCAGCTTCTGTCCATCACCAATTCTGGAGCAGGTCTGTTCCCTGAGCATTACCCTCATCTGTCAGCACACAAATGGCTACTTGCAGCATCAACATCCAAAACCACCACTTGACAGCCAAGATTTCCCAGTCTGGCTCCTCAGAAAAGAAGGTCTAGCTGTGCAGTTTCCTTTACTTAGTGCAAAAAGAAAGAAAGGGTAGGAGAAAGACGATTATCAGCCAGATTTACATGTCCTAGATTTCTATGGCAACTGTACGCAGTTCAGCAATGACACTGGCACAGCCAGGCACCCTCTCAACAGCATCTACCTCAAAGCAGGAGCCTGCAAACAGGGCTAGAAATCTGCCCGGCCACCCTGGGTGTGAGACACGGGAACCAGAGGGCCAGCACAGAACCCAGCTGGGGCATTTTGATGCCTTTACGAGAGGGCAGTCAGGCACGAGTCATGACGTGCAGCGCACAGCACATGACAGCAAGGCAGCCACATGCCCCATTAGGTGAACAAGCACATGTTGTCAGAAGGTGTTCAAGTCACTTAGCAAGCAGCGTCGGGGAGCATGCAACAGCTTTGGGGTGATGTGAGGCATCCAGCAAGGAGGGGAAGGTGGTGACATGAGGTTCAGGCTTTGCCATACCCATGCTTTCATGTAACCAAGCAGATATCAAAATGTGCCAGACATTCCCTGGCTCTGTCTCTACAGTTTTGGTCCAATCTGTGATGAGAGAGGAGGGTGCATGGGAGATCAGCCATCAGCACGCAGGCATGTCAGCAGACATGGGGTTGTTGCAGCTTGAGACAGAAGCGAAGGACAAAAAGGGTGTGTGAACCTGCTTTAGCAGGTGGGTTGGACTAGATGATCTGCAGAGGTCCCTTCCAGCCCCAACCATTCTGTGATACTGTGATTCTGTTCATAAACTGGCTGGTCACGATCTACACCAACAGTTTGTAAAGGCTGTTCCTCCCCAGCCAGCACAAGTCATGGCTACTGTAGCCAAGCCAGGATTCTAGAGGTGTCAGAGCAGCGAAGGCGATGTCACTGGAGCAGTTCGAAGCAAGAGCGGGGAGCACTTCAAAGATGTTCTGCATGACAGGGCTTTTAGTTCCCAAAATGAGGGGTTAAGCATGGGGTATGGTCTCCTAGAGACTCCTGCTCCCAGCAGCACCATGCCTCCCTGGCCAAAGGGTGCCCTCCATCTCCTCCCATTGCTGTCCCTCTCAGGATGCTGGGGGTCGCAGAACAGACTCTGCTGTATGCCATGAACTTGCGTGTATGTCAGCCCTGCCACCAGCTGGCCACAGTGTCATACATGGGCTGAAAGCATAGCTGGTAAATATGTTTGTGGCACAGATTAAAACTAAGAGACAGCACAAGGAAGTGAGATGTTTTTGTAGGGAGGAGTTGTTGGGAAGACCCATGCAGCCCCACACTTTGTGCCACAAGCACTGGTAGGCAGTGATGGGAATGCAGGAGCCCAGGGTCAGGTGGAGGTTTCCTGCATGTGCTGAGATGTTTGGGGGTTTGGAGAGCCTGCAGAACGAGAGGCTGACCCTGCTTTCTGTGGGTTGGTAATGCTTTGAGGGGCAGGAGGGGAAGAGAAGGCTTGTGACCTTCACCACCTCCCAGGCTGGGTCCTCTGGTGCTTGAAGGGGCAGCAGCCTGGACTTTGGGGCAAAAGCACACAGGTCTAACGCTGCCTGTCCTGATGGCTGGACTAGATTTTTCTACGCAGGCCTTAGGAGATCCTCAACTTGGATGGGAACTAAACTTGCTTAATAACTTCAAAGAATATTTCTCCATACCTTTTGCTGCGGCTGAATATCTTTACTAGATTATGTCCCCTTCCTTCTTTCTCATTTTTCAAGTGATCCTTTTAGGCTTATTCTAAGCAAATACAGATTTTAGGCTTCTTGAGAAATCAAATATTTAAGGAACTCTATCAGTGATGGCATTTTCCTTCCCAGCTCTGTGACTAACACATTATTGGTTGTCTAGGGCTCCGTGAAGTAGGGGGATGAGGGCTGCCCACCCATGGGGCCACATCAGCAAGAGCGTACCCAGCACATTGAGGGAAATTATCATTCCCCTCTACTCGGTACCCATGAGGATGTATCTGGGGTGTTGCGTCCAGTCTTGGGCTCCCCAGTATGAGAGAGATGTGGATATACTGGGAGGAGGGGAGGTCTGAGTAGGGGGTCCTAATGCTGTCTATGAGGGTAACCTAATGAAAGTCACCCATTGCCTAAAGGGGATTACAGGGAAGAGAGAGGCAAGCTCTTCCCAGAAATGCAGACTGAAATGACTAGAGCAATGGCCACAAGTTGCAAGAAGGGAAATTCTGGTTCAATATGTGGAAGGTATTTCACCATAAGGGTGGTCAAACACTGGCACAGCTTGCCCAGAGGTGAGGTGGGATCTCCATCCCTGGAGAAACTCAGAATCAAAGGCCTGAGGACCTGGTCTAGCTTCGGAGCTAGAATTTCCCATTGAAATTATTCTGTGACTTTGCAGTTTTATTATTAACATAGAAAATTACGAGAGAAGTAAAAAAAAGAGTAAATGTGTTGTTTTTGTTTAAATTCCAGTGGCAATAAAAAATAAAGCAGCAGTCTTGAGCACAGCTCTGACATGATTCAGTCTGACGAGTCTGCTGCTGGTTGTGCCTGAGAATAACAAAAACCGTAAAATACAGCTGAACGTTATTTATTCTAAACCAAACACAAGATTTTCCCCTTTTTTTTTTTCCTTATGAGTTTTCAAATTCACACAGAATGCTTCTGCCCTGCTAGCTGCACACGTATCAAATATGGGTTTTGCTTTGCTGTGTGAAAGCAGAGAGCTGGAACTACCTGGTATAAGGCTGATAATAAGGCTTGTTATGGCAGGGTGGCCATTTTATTTGCTTCTGCTCTGGAACTGAAATAAAGCCTTCTTTTGATTTTCACACTTGATCTTGGGTATTCTTGAGAGCCGTAGCCTTACTGCTACAAATGTATGTGCAGATAAAAGGCCCAGCACCTACTCTTGGGTGAGGGCTTTTTGCTGAGTGAGCTGAGGGGGCTGCCTCCTGCAAAGAAGCTGTTTTATTCCTGCTGCTTTGCTACAAACTCCCCCAGTGCTTTTGTGTGCCCCAGGTCCTCAGGCTGCCTTCACAGGGTGGAAACTCCTCTCACAGCAGCCTTTATACTCCTTCTATTTCTTGAAATCTCTCAGGGATATGATTCAGATTCAAGTGTCCTTCTCTCCCAAAAGGTTGTTGACCTCTAATTTCTCTAGGAGGTAGTGTTTCTGCCTGCTTTTGTTTCTTTGGAAACCCCAGGGTTTCTCCAGCAGAGCATATGTCTTCTCACAGAGATAAGATACTCTACCGCAGGGTGGGCAACCCCAGCCGGTGACTCTGTCATCATTAAACTCAGCAAAATCACCCATTTGGGCTCATCTGACCCAGGTTAGACACAGTCACATACATGGGTGTGTTTTGGTCAAACTAGCAAACTAGCCAAGGAGGTGGCATGGGTTGCACCAGCCGCAGAGGGTCAGACAGTCTGTGATGTGACACAGAGTTAACCTGTGAGCTTTCGAAAAACAGGTTCCCACAAGTGGAGCGTGTCTATTCTAGATAAGCTTTTTGTATCGGGGGGCTATGGCATTTCGGGTGCATTGGAAGAAGTCCTAGAGCTCCGCTCATCCTCCTGCCAAGCACAAACCCCTTTTCTGTCCCACCAATCAGTGATTCTCCTAACAACACATGCCCCAGCAGCCACACTGAAGAAGTAGGTGCAGGCAGAGCATAAATACTGCAGCTCCATGTTGCCTTGTGAATGAGGCAGGCCTGGGAGCCATCAGCTGTTTAAGGTGGTGAAGAACCTGGGGTGACTGAACCCCAGCACCACCTCCCAGCAGATCCAACAATATGGATCTCTACAAATGCTGCAGACAGCAAAATTGCATGGTGAGCCCCGCTGCCCTGTGCCATGGGCACTTCACACAGAGCCTCTGGGATGGTGATCACGGTCAAACAGCCCAGAGACCACCTGAGGCAGCAGCTGAAGCCATGGACACTCAGATACGCTCCTTTTAGCTCCTACAGCCTCTGCAAAATCCTGAACAGGTCTCATGGAGGGTGCCCTTGGCTGGTCTCCTCTGCCAGGGGCTTTCCCCTGCCTCTCCGAAGCAGTGCTCAGCTCCTGCAAACTCCTGTGTGACTTTGGACACCAAACCTCCTGAACGGTAGCAGAGAAAGCTAGGGAGCCTGGAAGTCTCTTCTGTGTGACACCATCGAGCCAAAACAGTGGGTCTAAGGACCAGAGTGTAAAAAGGGGTAACTCACAGCTGCCAAGATGAATCTCCCATGGCTTGCCTGCACCCAGTCCTTTAGATATGGCATTTCTCTATTGCAGGAAAGGAGTCACTCTCTTGCACGGCTGTGAATGGTGATGAGAGCTTAGGAAGGAAGAGAGCCATCACAGTGACAAGCTGTGTTCATATGATGTACTGCAGCACAGATCAAGATAAGGCAAAAATAGCATCGTGATTGTCTGGACAGGTCAGAGGATGATCATGAATTTGAAGGGGTGGTTTTCAGGGCAATTAGAAAGGTATCTCTGCAACACCCATGCCCTGTTCCTGTGTCATACAGGTGGTGCCAGCTCTCCTAGCTGGTCACAGAGTGTCCCCACGGAGCTCAGGAACAAGGTCTGTCACAGGGTGTTAGGGGGCGCATCGTGGTGGTCCAGGTCCATGCCAGGCAGGGTGCTCTGTGAGGGACAATGGAGCATCAGGGACCTGCTGAAGTGACACCTGCCCAAGGAACGGGCCTGACAAGAGTGTGTGCTGAAATGGTTGCAGCACGTAGGGAAGGGCGGGTGCCACATGAGTCATGGCAGGGCGGGGGGTGAAGGGTTCCTGCTCCTCACCTGGCAGCCCTGGCTGTGCACGGCTGGCAGAAGGCACACAGGGCACTGCGGCCTCCAGCTCCAGGGCCTTGGCAGCTCCTCCGTGACAGTGTCTTGTTGCAAAGGGGTCACCTCTGAGGTGACCTGGTCCTGGGCTCTTTGGACTGGTGGAGGTTTGCCTCCAGCCTCTGTGCTGAGGGCGGTGTGCTGTGAAGAGGACACCATTCCCACACACTCCCTTTCTTTCTCTTTTACTATTTTTACCCTTGTCAAATGGAGAACAAAGCCAGCACCAAGGGAACACAACCCACATCTCTCCGAAGTGATGCACCAGGGAGAAACCCAAGAGGGATCCACGCATCGCATGGGAGATATGTATATATATGGAGAGAGACCCAGCCCTGGGAGGTTTCTCTACAGGTGGCTGGTAGCCCCCAGGACAAGGTGACCATCTTTGGTGGTCCTGCTCCCACCAGCTGCAGCCTGGGCTGCTGGCAGAACCTCTGGCTGGGCTGCTGGGATGAGGCCAGGAGATCTGGTTTCACAGGGCGTGGGATGTGCGTTTGCACCCAGCTCAGCTCTGCCATCATCAAGCCTTCACCCAAACCCTCCGAGATGCTGCATCCTTTATAATCCAGAGGCCAGAGCAAGCCCTTGGCCCTGGGTCTCACCTGTGTGCTGCAGGAGGTCTATTGAGCCCAGATGGCCGGCTGCTCTCCAAAATCCTCTTGCACAGAAAAGCCACTCAGCCCATCTGCTTGGGATGTTTGAGAATTGCCTCAGCATCTTGGGAGACTTCACTGATCATTAGGCAGGTAATGAGGAGTGAATCTGCCCACCTTTCCCCCCTGCACCTGCCTTGCACACAATATGCTCAGGGAACCAATGCTATATTTCCATCTTTTACTTACTTGTCTCAGACATGTACACCGAGTGATTACGGTACACAGGAAAACAGCAATAAGGAGTGCACATAGCAGAACTGCCATCTACTTTTTTTGACTGTAGAGTTGTCTTCTACACTGGGCATTACAAAGCTTACTCAGCAACTTATTTTAAAAGGTGAAGAGAGTGGAAGAGCCCAAACGACTCACCAACCAGCAGAAAGCTGTGCTGCTGTTCCTCCCTCCTCGGCTCCAGAGGCCCTGGGTCCCTTTGGGCATGATGCTGATGAGGCCCCCTCTACCAGGGCTGTTGGACCTCAGCAAAATACCAGCGTGTAAGGAAAAATCTGAAGTGCCACTGGAGGCGTGCACATGAGAGGGTGTGTTTGTGTGTGCACACAGGCACATGTGTACAGCTATCAGGGACTTGTCTGTGCAGCAAAACAGGCAGTAACCTGGGTATGCAGCTCCCATCCAGAGATCAGCTTCCCGAGCAGGCGGCTTTCACAGAATCATTCTCTCTTCAGTCAGCAAAAGGTGGAGACTAGGAAAAAGGCAAACCTGTATCCGCAGGGCCACAGCTGCCCTTGTCCCTGTACCCCAAAGTGATGACAAGGTGAGGGGCTTGCCCAGACTCATACAGGAGCCAGTGGCAGGAAAAATTCCGATTTACAGAGTCCAGCATTGTGCTTTGTGCTGAGAGAGGTTTAAGCTGAAATTTTCCTTCACCAGTTCCCATATACAGATCAAAGGGTAGAATACTGTGCAGGGTTTTTTGGATCAAAGATGCTTTAAAAGGGAGAGAGGCATTTATATCTGACCCCTTCTCTCCCCGCTCCAAGATGAAGGATCACGCTGGGCTGGCTGGCAGCCGGGCTGGGAAGATGGCTTCCCCCAGAGGAACTTTCTACCACATGACTTGTGTCTGCGGGCATGGGAGGAACAAGTGATAGCATCGGATGAGATAAGAGGGGAGAAGCCGTTATCCTGGCAGCCCGGAGGTCAGGAGAAGAGGCAGCTGAGCAAACCCTGGCTCCAAGGGCCCAAAGCACCACAACCAGCACGCCATGGATCGTGTTGGAATAAACACACACATGCCGCTCCCAGTGCTGGATTGCTTTCCAGCATCCTTTCCGGAGCAGCGCCGGGGCGACTCCAGTCCTCCATGGCAGCGGGGCTGTGCCAGGGCTGCTCCGTGTGCATCTGCCGGTCAAATGCACGATACAAATCTCTTGTGGAGATGAGCACAGCCCAGCTGCTGTGGCGTACAGAATGGCCTCCTCTAGTAAATAAACCAGCGCAGCCTCCTGCAGGAAGAGTCACTTTATCTCTGCCTTGCTCCAAGCTGGCAGGACTAAATATGACCCAAGGCAGTGGGGTTTTAGCAGCCTGACAAGGTTCTGTGCTCAGATAAGCAGTCTGGGAGCAGTGTTAGGGGCTGCTGCTGTGCAGCTGAGAAGGTTACAGAAAGGAAGGTAAATTTAGGTCCACGCCGAGCACTTCCATCTGAAAGATTTATTGCTCTGCCTGGTAGCTGTGCCCACAGAGAGAAATGAGACGCTATCACTGGAGAGATGACTGTTCACTTTAAGCATAAGCTGGGCCCAGCTCATCCTTTCTGTGTTGTTCCAGATTTGCCTAAGGAACCTGTCAGAGAAGAGAAAAAACAAACAAACAAACAACAAAAAAACAACCAATATACCAATATTTTTCTGTCACATGTACCTGCTGAGGTAGTTCTTTTCCCCATCTGATTTGGCTGCACAGTCCTGGATGCAAAACTGTGTGGGATGAGCTCTCTGCCCATGCCCTTGGTGACCGCTGCTGCTGGTGACCCCTGCACAGAGGGTGCACCTCACGGTACCCGGCACCATATTCTGCAGATCCAGCCTGCTTTCCCGTGGGTGTGCACATGTGTGAACATCCGTTCCTGCCTCTCTGCTCCTCTTCGGAGCCACATCTGGCAGCAGGGCAAAGAGTACCCAGGTAATCAGGTTTGTACAAATTCACTAAAAAAAGGCCCCCAGGTAAGACGGGTTGCCCTCTGCACTGGGGAAAGCTGCACAAAAAGCTGGTGTCAGTGTGAAATCAGGAAATCCAGGTGAGCAGGTTAATATCATGGGGGAGGCTGTGTGATGACTCAAACGTCCATGGAAAAAGCCTGGTTTTCCTTAATAAATGTGCTGAGAACTGGAAATCCCCATGCATGCCGTGCTCCCAGCCTGTTTCCAGGCCAGGAATTCAGCCAACTTTGCAGGCAAAGCCACGGGGACACCAGGGAGCTGTCAGCCCAGCTGATGATTTAATAAACCAGCAACACCACAAGAAGGGCCGGGCCTGGTCTGGGCACTCTGGCCGCCCTCACTGCAGCACGGCATCGCCCCGGCTTCGTGCTGACCCCAGCTCACACGCAGCCGTGTGCCTGAGCCGCAGCAGCAGATGGAGCATCTTGCCACCATGCTGATGGGCTTGTCGAGGGCTGGAGGGGCACAGGTCCAACAGGAGCAGTTTTATTTCCTGATCTAGAGAGGATTTTCTGCTTTTGGAAGAGGACTATCAGCCTTTTCTGACCTTCTTCCAAGGGACAGATGTTTTTGTTCTTTCGCTCATTCACTGCTAAGGCTTCGAGCAATAGCTACCACTATTTCTTTCAGGTTTTGGATTCAGTTCCACAGCAGCGGTCCCTGGCTGAGTTAGCCTATTTAATTAGTTATTAAAATGGAAGCACTTTTTTTTCATCACGTCTCCTACCATTCTGGAACAGGTCCACTAATAGTAGACACAACTCAAACAAGCACCTATTACTCTGCCTTGAATAGACTAAATAGTTTTGTCAAGTCAATCTTTCTCCTTCGGATTTGCCAGACATCTGACTCCTTCACCTTCGGGAGGGTACGGTTGCCAAAAGCAGAGCAGCCAGGCTGGGCATCGTCCTCCATCACCCCGACGGCAGTGTTCCCACCCAGCATTACAAGCGGATATAGGGCTGCTCCATCTATTGGGGTGATGGCTGTCTCTGAAAGCCTGATTAAGTGCTGGAGGTGTCTCGTGGCAGGATTTCCTGTTTACATTACCCTACACCTCATTATTAGCATCACACCTCTGCCAAATGTGCATCCTCGCACTGCAGCTCTGCGGGATGGGGCGGGAGGGGGTGGTTTGGGTAGGTGAGTCAGGAAAGCGCTGGTGGTGATGGCTCCAGGCTGGGTGGAGAAAGAGGAGGAACAACGTGGGAGCAGGTGCACCATGACATTTCGGAACGACTCCCCACATGCCTCCTCTCTCCCCGATAAACACTTCATCAGATTTCCAAAAAGGTCTTGGGTGGAGACAGGAGCCCACCACACATCTAATGCAGGGTTTGTTTTGGCACAAGGTGACCAGGAGACAGGCGTCAGCCAGGCAGGACAGGGGAGACCACATCTGAACTCCAACTCTGCTGTCAGCTCTATCAGCTTGCTCTGCTTGCTAAGAATGATTTAGACCCCTGCTATAGAGCATATAGCTTAACAGAATGATGTCAGGGACATAGGTAGACACTGAAAGTGTCCAGGTTGCCTTCCTCAGGTGCTTTTTGTCCTTTCATGCGTTTTACCCTTCCAGCGTGCTCCTCTCCAAAGAGGAAGGTGCTTCAGTCTCTGTCCCATGCGTGGAGCCTCAGCAGGGCTGGGTCACCCTGGTCCTACCGTGTACAGCTCCACTGTGTCCCAGATCAAATTAAACAATGACTTACGAGTTGGCTTGACAGCAAGGAATCAGCCTTGGGTGCCTGACAGAAACAAATCAGCGTTTCACTGCGGGATGCAAGTGTTGCAGATGCTCCAAGGCAGCGTGAGGTGAGCCAAAACAGACAACAGGGTGAATATTTTGGTTTCTTGGCTTTGTGGCAGGCTGGTAATTAGCCTGGCCTTTGCATTGGACTAGTGAGATGTCTCTAGACAAAGTGACTCACACTCCTGTGTCCCCCTCTTAGGATGCACGGGGTAGTGCTTCACCCCAGCACGGCTTTAAGCCTCCCTCCTTTAGAGGGAAAGTGATGATTTCTGAGTCCCCAGCATCTATCTAACACTGTTCCCTTCCCTGGCAAGAGGTGTTTCCTGGGCTGGGTTTTTCTCGTGGCAGACAAAAGATGGAAGGACACAGCTATGTGGCACCTTCAGCTACCTAGCGTTCCCACCACTGACATGCATGGTGGGTAGTAGCTGAAACCTGGGATGTTACGATTAGCTTTTCCAGGGCCCTTGGGAAAAGCTGAAGGTTTACTGCTGAAAAAGGTAAAGCTATCAAAAGAGAGATTTTCTTGTCAGATGTGAGTGTTTGCTACCACAAAGCAAATAAGAAATGCCTTGGGGCTACACCAAGCACTCAGGATCACCCAGTTTTTGATATTTACATGTATGGCTGAGGGGAGGGATGATCGCACCCACTCTGCCACTACGTGTGACCTGCCACACCTCCCTGGAAAGATGAATTTGCCGCCTATCTGATTTGAAGTAGGACTGTGTCCCCACTAAACAGCCTAACTAGTGCCTCTAAGAGAGGGGTGGAAAGCAGGGCACATCACCCTACCATTGCCACAACAATTACACATTGGAAGTGGCATCATTTCACCAGGTGACGGAGCTGTGGACTATGCTAAAGTGACGGTGGGGCTCAGTACCTGCAGAAACTAAAATTTCAGGGCTGACTGTTACGCACACCCTCAAAGCTGCAAAGGCAGATTGGGAAAAGCTGGCATCCAGCCTCTTGCTCCTTAGAATGCACATGGCCACGGTGCCAGCGGGTGTGCACCTCTGTGGGTGCTGGGATGATCCCCTGGTCCTGGGCCGTGGGACATTTTACTGAGCACAGCACCAGCCCACACTGATGCCAGCATCACCACTACGGCCCAGGGCTGAGCGCTACCGCTGGCCCGGCTGGGGTTGAAGCTGTCTAACCCTGACAAGTTTGGGTTGTGCCCCTCTGGGTGCTGCTCATGGCCCCCGGGTCTCCTTCTCAGGCTATGCCAGCAAAAGCCACCCCCAGCCCAAGCTCTGGGGCTGGAGCTGCTATCGTGGGTGGGCAGGACATGCAGGGGACGCCCTGAAGAGTGTTGGGGTGGTCAGGATGAGGTATCTCCATCCCCCACTCTGACCAAGGTGCCGTTACATCCCAGATTACTACAGCACGTGGCGCATGTGCTTTCTCAGCTGCCTTGGCAGCGTGCAGGGATGGGGTCTGAGCCCTGCGCCGGGCTGCACACCCTGGCATACAGCACATGCCCAGGCAGGGCAGGTCACAAAAGCTGAGGCGGGAGGACGATTCCTCATCCATTTTGAGCTTCCGGCTTGGGCAGGCTCTCTGCTTCTCATTACCTGCGAGCTGGGCTGAAGCCTCGCCAGTCCAGCTAAACCGTGGCAGTACTGCCAGAGGCCTCCCATGCTGGAAGTGGCTGCAGGCAGCTCCATGGGCAGACAGACAGACAGACAGACCGCTGCTGTGCCGTGGAGCCAACCCCAAGATGCTCCCTGCCAGGCAGCCCTGCAGCCCTGCAGAACACCCATTTTTTTTTGCACTGTAAATTGCCCAAACCAAAACAACAACAACAACAAAAAGAAAAAAAAAGAAAAAAAGTAAAAAAGAAAAAAAAATGCACGTGTTTTGTCATGGCCCTTTGATTATGCTATCAGAAAAACAGGGTGCTTGGGGTAACAGTGAGGTCTGTGCATAGCTACAGTCTAAGCTCACCCCATGTTTCCAGGCCAGACAGAGACCAGGAAGGATGCAATGCACCAGACACCTACTGCAAGAGCCTTTCTGTCTCCCTTAGGAAGGGACTAAACAGCTGTGGCAGCAGGAGAAGAGCCAGCAGAGACCTGTGACCGTGCTGTATGGGGCACCAGGCTCCAGCCTCCCTGCTTGCTGCAAACCCGGAGATGCCCACATCTCTCTGCTAAGGAGGGCTCTGCTGAACCTGCCACCAGCCCTGGTCCCTGCACTGCACGAGTGGCCTCAGCTCATCCACAGCGCCATTCCCTGCTGCACAGAGCTGTGAGGAAAGCTGCTCAGGGGAGGTGATGCTCAGGTGTGCGTGGAACTGGGCCCCAGCAGCGGTCCCGGCCATCCTCACGTGGTGGGACGGCGGCAGCAGGACGAGCAGGGGCAGTGACAGCTGCTCTCTGTGCTGCTGGGGCTCTGTGTTGCTCTTCCTCTGGACTCACCACCGCACCCTTTTTAACAGATTACATCTATCTCATCAAACTGAAGCCTTGGCAGGACGAAGCAGGCTTCCATTGGCGTGCCTCACCACAGAGGAAGAGGAGCTGTGTCCAGAAGAAGCATTCTCCTGCTAAATTGATGGTTTGCTGAGGTGTGCCATGAAATCACCACCATGGCAGAGATGGAGATGGGGAAGGTGCTGCAGTGTTTCTCCTTGCTTTGGGAGGACTGATGAAGGTCAATGTTGTTGCTTGGATGGTGAGGGTCACCTATAGTCCTTCCCCCATAGCAGCCATACTTTTGAAAAACATTTTGAAGGGTTAGGTGTCCCTATGAGGGGTGCTTGTTTGCAGTTTTTGCAGTTTAAGATCTGAGGGAAAGCTGGATTTAGACGGTGTTGTGCAAGCAGAAAATAAAAAAGTAATCAAAGTACTCAGAAAAACTGATAAGTCAGCGTTTTAAACCACTAGTTTCATCCTTCAGAACATGTTTCTACCAGCATAGTATATGATATAGCAAATAGGTGGCCTAAGGTACACAAACACAATATATTATTGCTCTTGCTTAGCTGCACTTCAGCAGCATCCAAGTAAAGTTGTCTGTGCAGCTTTCACTTAACCTGTGGATTAGGAAAATTGATTACATGGTCACATACTAGAGATCAGCTAGGACCCCTGCTCCCATCTGTGACAGGAAAGACAACACTCCGTGAACACGTCGGGGCTGCGCACAGGAAAGGGTCCTGCCTGATGGATCCCTTCCTGCATGATGCAGTTGGGAAGGAAAAACGGGGTCTGAAAGGGTAGGAGGGACAGTGACTTGCTAAAGTGACCAGGAGCTGATGGCTCTGCCCAAGAACACGGCTCTGACCCTGCTGAACTTGTGAGGTTTCTAAGCGATGCCATCAGCCCACCAACACAAAGGTGAACTGACCTCCTCACCTCCCAGGCACTCAGAGAGCAGTGAGAGGGATGCATGGTTTTGAGGACTGGGCATGCACGTCTGCACCAAAACATGCTCTGCACACTGGAAATACCCTGTCCTGAGCATCCCAGATGGGACGGGCAGGCTGACCCCAGCTCCCCCGCTGCAAAACCGAGAAGGGAGGCTTGCTTGCACCTGCAAAGAGAGGAGACAGCATTGTTAGCGACCACAGGTTGCTGCCATGACGACAGCATCGCAGAAGCACCTGCAAGGAAATTAATCACTATAAAGCCTTTGCAGGGTTCACCTGGGTCCAAACAACCAAACCACACACTCGAGGTAGACAGTAAAGGCAGAAAGAGGCTAAGCAAAGGAGGTGAAGGTCCCAGACACAGGGTCACGGCTGGTGTAGGGGAGGATGCCAGGTTGGAGCTGGGACCTGGGGTGATCGTCACCACCAGCCATGCTCAGCAGCACCACATTGGGAAGCTTGCTTCTCCTCTCCTGCCTCCTCCCTCCTCCTGAAAACCCTCACCCAGCCCTGCGAACAAACTGGCGTGTCACAGTCAATTACAGACTGTCAACCCGTGTCAACCCGAGGTGGGTGAGAATTGAGGCTCCACTGACACCTAGCATTTTTCTCATTTTTGACAGTCTGACTAATTTCAGACTAATTTGGTGTCTTCTTGTGTTCTGTCGTTTGGGTTTGGTTTTTATCATTATTACTATAATTACATTTATGCATGTTTCTGTTTGATTAAACATCAAACAGTAAATACCCATATGCAGTAGTCACAGCAAGAAGAAATCCAGGGATTTGCTCTCCTGTGTCTAGCTGGCCTTAGAGCAAACAGCACTTGACTTGTGACCTTCACCTTAGAGGAATGCATGAAATCTGGAAATGAAAATTGGAGGATTGCCTTTGGGTAAAGCCAGAAAATACGGTTTGCTCTCCAGCTCCGCTACAGCAATCAGGCATCTTCCTCTCTTTATTCACCTGCTGTTTGTTGATTGACAGTTGTATTAACATGTGACACATGAATATTGTCTAGAATATTTATGCAGCCTTTCAGGATACTTTAAATTGTCTTCAGATGCAGTAAGACACATGAGCACCACCACCAGCAATGTTCAGTAAGGCACCTACAGCACCACTTGCCAACAGCCAAAAATTGTCTTTTGGGATAAGTTATAATTCTTCATCCTGCGTAACAGATCCAGCCCATTTCAGATGGCGCCACCTCAATTTGAGAAGTTATTCATATCTGTTAGCTGTGCTGCAACAGTTCACTGTGATCACATTCCTCAGATCTGTTTAAATGGAAATATTTTCTGGTGCAAGCGGGTAAGCCAAGGGCACACATGTAGGTTAGTGCCACTGGGTTTAAGCTGGTGGTTATGACATTTTGGTGATGAGTGACCACATCTGGCTTTATCAAGTGACATCAGGGAAAGGAGGTGGAAGGGCACAAGGCTGGAAACGTCAAAGCCCCCTGCATGTGAAAGCCCCTGGTCCTGGGGAGCCCACCCATGCACCCCTGCATTCAGGAGTTGTGCACCAGAGTCATGAGCTGAGCCAGGGGGCCCGGGAGGGCCGGGGTAACAGGAGGGCAGATGTAACAAGGGATGGCACGACGGAAGGAAGTAATTAAAGGCGGAGGAGGCACCTCATCATGATTGCTGCCAGGATAGAAACCATTCTGGGAGATGGCACACACCCATGAGCCGTCCGAGCCTCAGCAGCTGGGGCCCTTAGCGCTGCTTCATTTTTTGGTTTGTTCACATTTCTTCAAGCCATTGGGATGGCAGAACCAGACCTGAAGACCTCAGCTCACCTCTTTAAGGACCTGTGAGTGGGGTCTCCCACACAGAGCACCCCAGACCAGGGCAGGCGGTGGCTGTCACCATCAGAAGGCATTGCAAGAGAAGGAACGTTTGGGGGAACCTGGCTGCTTGTGAGGGGATGGGGTGGTTCTGAGGTCTGACCGATGAGGGCAAACTGGCTTGGCCAGGTGGGGACAGCTCTGGCTTGACACCATTTCAGCTCTTACAGAACCACTCCCTGGAGGAGATACGTCTTGTTCTGCTCTGTGACTGGAGACATGGCCTCCCTGCTCCCCCAGAGCAGAGGCTTCGCAAGGGGAGGGTCTCCAGACCTGGAATCCACAGGAGCTATTTTGGTCGATTAAACAGAGGCCACACTGTTTGATTTTTTTTATGCTTTTGTCCTGGGGCACATTTCTTCCCTGACCACTGCCCTAGCGCATCCCACGGCTGTTTTGTCTCCAGGACCGTCAGGCATTTCCTCGGGGTCTGACCCAGCCAAGCATTTAGCGCACATGCTAAATCTGAAGCACATCAATAGGCTTACTCAAACCGTGAAGTGCCTGGATCAGAGCCTGTTTGCACACAAGCACAGCCTTCTTCCGTGGCTGTCACAGGAAAGGCATCATTTTGCACCCCTTATTAGCTGAACATCAATTTGTAGCCTAGCAGGAAGAGACAAAGAGGGACATCTCATGCCAGCTGCCCCAAGGAGGAATTTGAATCAAATGTGCCTATTTTGGGCTGGTGTGACGGCTCAGGGGCAATGTGAACCTGCTTCGCTCTGTGTTGCAGTGTGTGGTCACTGCTTGAAGGGCTCGGAGAAGACCACTCATGATCATCCACGCACACGGGCAGGCAGCAAATGTAGGAACTCACCTACAAGAAAATATGCAAAGACATTAAACCCAGGAGCTTTTCATCACCCTGGTCAGACCAGTTGCTGCCTGACTAACAGGAGGCTAAGCCTATATTTACTGCAATTTATATAAATCAAGAGAGATCCCATGAAAGACAAGCAACCAACCTAATTGCTCTAGGGACAAATTCCGTCTGACACATAACATCTGATAACATCAATTACCTCCCAAACAGACTGATTCAAATGCTGTGGGTGTTTTAAAACGTGATAAACATTACGGGAGGAGTCCGGGCCTGAGGCTGAAAATACACTGACAAAGGCATGGACCTTTAAGGGACAACATCCACCAGAGACCATACACTCATGGGCAACAGTCTCCAGGTTGGCCTGTTCACATCTCCCTGCACACCGCAGGCCAAAAAAAGCTTCCAGCATCTTATAATAAACTTCAGACCTCTAGTAAAAAATAAATTCAAAGCTACACCGTGCTAAAGCACACCGCTGTGTCAAAACCTCCTGCGACAGCAAGGCATATGTTGAAAAAAAAATGCTTAAGACTGTGTGGAGCCCTCTCCTCGACAGGCTTCTTGAACAAACCCGTCCTGCTCTCTGTCTGGGTGCTCAGGTGACAACAGGCTCCCTCCAGTCAGCAGGTCAGCTGGAGGCCACGTAGTGCCAGAGGAGAAGTGGATGACATGGCACTCATCACTATTCATCACCACTTACACAGCAAACGTCCCTGCTGCTCCACTGCCAGACCAGCACCTCTGCACCCTCACATGGCCCCCAGGAGTGGTGGCTTCCTGGGGGGAGCTCTGCAGACTGCAGGAGAAGAGGTCCAGGTGAGTTCTGCCATCTAGAGCAGCAGGTCTCAGCACCCTGTGGTCTCGGGGAGACTTTGTGCTCCTGCTGCTCAAGCCCATATTGCTGGTGTTGCTTCGCGGGACTGAGCTTTCATGGCTGTGCTGTGCAGGCGCTTCTCCATCTGATGGCAGCCACTTCAACCTCCTCCCTGCACCAGGGAGAGCATCCCCATCCCCGCAGGCATGGGGTGGCTTGTGCCCAGCCCATGGCGAGCTGGCCTGGCCTCTGAGAGCTGGACCAGGCTTGGGGCCCCGCACTGTGTCCCCAGGGTCATTAGGTGTAATTGTTGTTTTTCTGTGGTTTTCCACTTTAGAGGGTCTGAAATAATAAGAGGGCTGTGTCATAGCTTGCCACCAGTGGTGCCTTCTCACAGTAATGGGTGCCGAGGGTGTGTTTTCCATGCCTTGGGGTGCAGTGAAAGAGCTTCAGGGGGCATCTGAGGGCAGAGCTGCAAGAAAACAGCACTGGAGGACCATCAGGCTCGAGATGGCACAGCTAAGTGCAGGCTGTTTGCAGCAGGCTCCAGAGGCAAAGTTCCTATGAATCAGCTGGGTGAAACTGGGGCCACTGGGATGTTAGCCCTCGTTTTGGTATGCATTTTACGGCTCAGAGCAACTTCCAGTCTCTGTGCATCTTTGCAGCAGCTGTCCCACCCCAGTGAGTGTCTCACTCCTGGGAGGAAAAAGGAGGTGTGAAAGGGGAGGAGGAGAAACTAGGCAGGAGTTCAGAGAAGCTAATTGCAAAGTAAGAAAGAATGAGGCGTGATGAAAGTGAAAAGTAAATAAAGTCACTGGAAAGCAGTAACCACGGGAATCTTAAAGAAATCTTGTAAATCTTGGAAAGAAAGAGGACAGAGTCACTCTTATGGCAGAAAGGAAGCCCAAGGCCTACAAAAGCTCTTTGCACGTCTGTGAGAAGTCGATACCAAAGCAAATGCATCACTGTTCCTACTCCTGAGCTCAGAAACACCGCAGAAAAGCACCTCACCGTGAGGCACAGCTGTAACTGAGGGACAGACAGGCTTGAGCTGGAAAGGACCTACAGTTTTTCCTAGGAGCTGAAGATCCTATAGCCAGTCACAGGTGAAACGTGGGAACAGAGGGAGAGGCATACAGAGCTAACCGGTCCTGATTTGAAAGAACTAAAAATAAATCCTGGGGGAAGACCTCAGCAAGCAGCACATCTCCTGGGGACGCTGACTCAGGCAGAAGTGGCACGGTGCAGACGAATGTGGAGGCAAAACGGTCCTGAGCAGAAATCTCATTACAGCTACTTAGCTATTCCTGCTAACCTGCCTCCTATTTACTGCCCCGAGGGCTTAAGCAAAGAACGTTAAGAATGAAATCAAGAAAGCAGAAATGTAGGCTGAATGTCTGTAAAAATCTCCCTGACGCAGCAGGATGAGCAGAGCATGTCTGCAGACACCTTTGCCATCACTATGAGCTGAGATGGAGCAGGAGCAGGTGCTGTCCTGCGGCAGCGGCTCCTCCAGCCCCAGCCAAAACAGCCTGGGGATGCTTCCCTCCTGTCAGGTACCTTCCGGCTCCTGGTCCCCCGTGGATGGGAGAGCATGAGCCCCCCAGAGCATCCTGTGGGCAGGGATGCTTCCGCCAGCTGAGTTACTGCCCAGGCTGGGTCAGTTCGCCACTTGCCACTCACCCTTGCTAAGGGTGGGGAGCGCCTCGCACATCTCAGGGCTCGGGGTGGGGTGTCCGTGGGAAGTGGAGAACGCCTCTCTGCCCTGCATCCCGCTGCCTGGCAGAGGATGCATGATGGCTTGCAAGTCCCTGAGCAAAGGGGTGAGCCTGGAGCACTTTTATTTACTGTTATAGCCCTTCAGCTGCTCCACAACCCCAAAAGCGTTGAGGCTCATGCAGGAGCAGATGTGTTGTTCTGGTGAAGCTTAAGCTTGTGCTTGCCCAGCCAGCAGTTTACCATCTCTCATCCAGCTCTTCTTCTGGCCCTCTTCAAAAACAAAAAGGTAGAAAATAAAAGAAACACTGGGGATCAGCCCCACTAAAGGACAGCAAAGCTTTCTCCGCTTTCCCATCCCCGCTGCTGTCCTCTCTGGCAGCGATACCTGCACTGAAACCCTCGGTGCTGGCACACAGGCTGGTGGTGCAATTAGAGGCTGGAATGTGCTGTCTCTCCTGTAATTTGCTGCATTGGCACAGGCATCTGTGTTGGTAATTATGCACATAGTGGGATCCACAGCATTACACGTAGCTGCTAGCATGAGCAAAGAGCCAAAAGAGCAAGGCTTTGCAAGAGCGCAGCTGAGTGAGAAATTTGGCACATGTCAAAAGCTTCACACAATGTGTATTGGTGCCTCCCTATGGACGGCTGGTGGGAAACGACTGCAAATATCCACTTTTATAAACAAGAGTTGGGTAACAAATGCATAAATAATAGCATCTTTGTTCTGTTTTCCATCACTTCTGCTATTGCGGTGTTGCCATGCAGGCAGAAATGGTGTCAGAGAGTTACGGGTACCTCTGGGACGGGAAGTGCAGCTGGGACAAGGACTGTTCCACAACTCACACTAACAGAGCAGAAGCTGCTGCCAGGTTTAGGTGGCTATACAGCACCATGCAGTGTTAGCTTCTGGGTAAATCTAGGCCAAAGGAGGTTGAACCTCTATTAGGTCTGAAGAGGGGAGTAAATCTCCAGCTCTCATGCGGACGGCCCTGTGTTCAAGCTTTTAAGCAGATGTTCAGCTTCAATCATGGGTACAGGTTCCAGCAATAGCAAAAACATGGGACCTGTGGTTCACAATCAGGGCAAGATTTGGTGCAGGCTGCCACAGGCCACCAGCTGCAGATGCTATCAGGAGTTCATGGAGGTTCACCAGGCAGGAGAAGGCAATAATTCTTCCTTCTCAGAAGCATTTTGGACTGAAGGCCTGTTTCCAGCAGTGAAGGATGCTGATACATGTCTCTTCTGTCCAGACCTGGGCCTTGGGCCCCAAGTTTCCCCTGCCAGGGATCTCCTACAGCTGCTCCCTCTAGCACACAGGGCAAAATGGCTGCAAAGCACCAAGATCATGGAGATCCTGGCTCTGTAGCATCTCACAAAATCGCCAGGGTTGCGACATCCTGGCCTGAAAGTCCAGGAGCTGGAGGGGGAATGTTATTCTCTTCCAGTCTCTGTGCTCACTTGCCATCTGATCTTCGGCAAAACTATGATCTTTTTTGCTATTGTAGACTCAGAATAATACTTAAATTCTCCAGGAAAAAAAAAAAATCACCGAACAGCATCCTGCTAACAACACAACGTAGTACACTGATTTACAAAAGGGTGAGAACCTCATTTTTATCTCCTACTTGAATTGTTAAAATAATTAATTACTTCTGGGCACTTTGGCACTTTCAATTAAAACAGTTGTATTGCTAGCTATGTTTAAAACACTTAACATCGAATCACTCCATCTACAATTTCCCGAAAGCAGCATCCACTGCTACCTTTAATATTCCACCCCAAACTGTCCTGGAAGTGTTATTTTCATTTGTACACTTCAGTGGCCACTGGTAATTCTGTAGCTCAAATCAACTTAACACTCCTTCCATTCCCTGAAGTGACACCAAGGTATTTGTGAGAATTGCAGCTGTCCAACCAAATTATCATCAATCACATTAAATTCTAAAGCATGAGGGGGACAGTTTTGTTTTAAATCATCATTTTTGTTCAAAGTTGAGCAAGAGAAACGAAGTTTCTATTCTTCCCCATTAGCAGTCCCAGACTGCACCCCTGGTTCCCTCCGTTCCTGCTGCTGATGCTCTGCAGGTGCCTCCAGGTGTGGGGACTTCCCTTTGAGGATGACAAGAGTTTGGAGAAGAAGCCGTAGCGTTGCCCACCCTGCACCCAGCGGGACAGGATGGGGCACCTGGGAAGCTTCTGTGGGAGCTGAGCCCACTGGGGACCATCCTGGAGAGGAAACAGGAGATCAAAGCTCAGCAGAAGAAAGTTGCCCACACAGAGATGCCACCACATGCCACAGTGGACCTGAGCTCTCTGTGGGATGCTGTGGTTGAACACCTCACTCAGGCATCCCTGCACTCCCTGGCTCAGCAGTGCTGCTGCAGCTCTGCTCCTCCACAGCCCACAGGCACCAATGGCAGGGGCTGTCTTCTCTCCCTGGCCTTCCTGGTTTGACACATCATGTTATGAGAAGCAAAAAAAGCATTTCCAGAGCTCTCCCTGCATAACCATCACTTGGCATTGTGCACAGCTGGAGATCACACCTGTCTGGGCATTAAAAAGCCAGATATTTTTTCACCTGGCATCTCATTCTGGTCGCTGACATTTGTATGGAAAAAGCCTTTACAGAAAACCTGGAGTAACACTGCATCCTTGTGTCAGGTGATGCTAAATAGTGATGCAACTTCAAAACCCAGCTTATAGTCACAGCTGTCCACTCCACTCCCCTTCTGTTCCCCAAGGCAGTTCGTGCCTTGGCATGGATGGATAGAGCATCTCTCACAGCACCTTTGAGAAATCCCTTGAGAAGACCTAGTGGTCTTCAGGAAGCCAGAAAGAAACTGATGGAGCGGGGACTTTGTCCTACTGCTTCTTGGTCATAGTGAATGAATAAATAAATAAACCCAGGTTCTGGAGACCCACTGCCACCACCCAAGCAACATGTGTGAGCTGTCAGGACCAGCTCTGCCAGCTCAGCCCACTGTTTTAAACGCAGACCACAGTAATCAACAGCATTGCCATCTGTGCGGTGGTGCTGGGGCTGGATGCTCTCTGACCAGATGCCTGTAGCTGACGCTGTTCTGCTGCACTGAGCCTCCAGACTCCCAAGTGCTCACAGCAATGCAGGGTATGTGTAAGGGAATTCATCCCTTCTGCTTTCGCTGGTGTTCACCTGCAACACAACACTGACTGCTAAACGCACCAGCAGGGCACTACGAATTCTCCTCTGTGACCAAAGAGGAGATTTGCTTTAAGAAATAGTATTTAAATATGCTTTTTAATTCCTGTTCAAGGGACACTGCATTTATATCCAGCTAAACCAGCCCAGTGTCAGATCTCCTCTGCGGGGAGCAGAAGCAGCTGCAGATGACATCGGAATATCAGAAAACCCAGAAGCATAAATAGCATCCAGGAACACTGAAGCATCTGAGAATCGGCACCAACCACCTTCATCCCCCCCACTTCTCTGTGCAGCACAGGTGCCCCAGTGCTTATGGCTCCAATTTTGTTCAGCATACAATGGATGACTGAACCCGGGGAAGTTACCAGCCGGCAGAAACACCATTTCTGCACACTTCCAGGAGCAGATGTGGCATCGCAGGGAAGCCTGGCTCATTCCAAAAGAGCCCTGTTCGCTGCAGAGCAGCATGTCCGCGCTGGCTCTTTATTTTCTGACTAATAACCAAGCGGGCAGTTTTATGGAAGGGAGACGGTAGAGGGCAGCTCCACCCTGCTTAACGCAGGAAATCATGTTTGCAAGGCTGTGCTGCTGACAGGCTGCGTGCAGAGATGAGGCAGAGAGTGTTGCACACCGGGATCATGAAAAGCACAGGGAAGATGGTGGCAGACACCGAACTCTGCCCTCGCTCCCCACCTTCAGTGCCTCTGTGCAGTGCAGAGCCCACCAGCCCTCTCTGCAGCGTGACTTGTGATCCGAGTGACAAAAATGCTGTCGTCCATCCTGTCTTCTGGGGCTGCTGGAGACTCAGCATGGTCCAGCTGCCAGCAAGGGCTCGATTTGGCCCTTGGGATGCCCCTGCTGAAGCTTCACCTTTCTGCAGTTAAGGACGGGGTGGGCAGATGTCACCCCCCATGCCTGTGTGGGGTCCCAGACCCAAGGGTGGGTGACAGGGCAGCACGGATGCCGGCCTCATCCTGGCCCTGATGGGGGTGGTTTGAACTCTTCCTGGAAAAAGTCCATGCAGCCCATGCTAAAAATTGGGTGAGCACCTTTCACCTTCCCTTGTGTGGTGGGTCTAACCACCCGAGCAAGGGATGCTGCCCCATCCCACTCACTGCCCCCCACCCAAACACCCACTGCCGTGTTGGTGTGAAGTGTCGAGCTGGGACAGGATCGCCCTGTGCATCACAGAGCCGGGAGAAAGGGCATGGCCTTGTTAGAGATGTATTTTCTGCAAATCATTCTTCAGTAAATAAATCAGAGGAACTCTGGCTCTTACAGAAACATCAGTGAAGAGGGTCAGTGGCAGAAATTTTAGCCTAGAAATTATTTATAGCCTTTCTTTCCCAATAGCCAGGACCCAGACAATTTGTTAGGTGATCAGCACCCCTGTGTGGCAAACGAACTCAGACTGGAAGCTCCTACTGGCTTCAGCAGTAATTTTGTCAGCTTCACAAAGGCAAAGGTAGGCACATACCGCTGGGCTCCATCTTCTGCCACAGGTGTTTTCTTTCTCCTCTCTTCTGAGGTCTGTTTCAGAATTTAAATCCTGATTTTCGGCATGCTTTATCTGCGTGTGCGATGCTTCCCGGGAGGGTTTGACTCTCGAAGCAATCAGACAGCAAACAGTGACCACAACCATCACATTTCCATCTGCAACACCCAGTCTGACTCCCCCAGCGACGGCGAAGGCTGGCAGAAACAGCTCACATTTCCACTCTGAAAAGTCAGCAGGGAAGAGATCCCTCGAAACATGAATAAACTTTGAAAAATAATTAACTATAACAATTAATTTGGCAAACTCTGTTGCTGTTTTGCACCTCCAGGATAGAAAAACACTTGTATCTCATTCCATTGGTTCTCTACAGTGCTCGTAAGAAAACGTGGGAGAAGGAGATGCTGCTCATCCCAGAGGTGTCATGCACACCAGTGGGACCAGAGGCAGGTTACACACGTGCTCCTGGTTCAGCAAGCCCAGGAGCAGCTCAGCACGAGGAGCTCACGCCACTGCAACGCTGTTGGGTCACCTCCAGTGACACGGGAGCTCGGGAGGTGCAGCGCGGCTTTTCCTAACAGAGAGCAGCATGGTGTTTAAAATCCAGGACATGTATTTCTGCAGGAATACGCATCCAACAGTATAGTATTTGGGAAATGCTGAAAACGAGGGCCTTCATTTGGCTGCTGCAGGATATCTCTGCAGACCCCCAGTGCATGGTGCTGCCCACCCTGCCAGTTCACAGCGAGGCTGGACAAGGGTGCTGCAGTAGCACAGCTGTAGTGATGGTGCAGCTGGGGACGGGCAATCCCAGCCCAGTGTCCCCCTCGGACACCCCAGTCTTCAGTAAACTCAGGGCAGCGTGAGGCAGAGTCACAGAGGGACTGAGGTGGGAAGGGACCTCTGGAGGCCGTCTGGTCCAACCCTCCTTCTCAAGCAGAGCCACCTACAGCCTGTTTCTCAGGCCCTTGTCCAGATGGCTTGTGAGTATCTCCAAGGATGGCAATTCTGCAACCTCTCAGGACAATCTATGCCAGTACTCGGTCACCCTCACTGTGCAGAAGTGTTTCCTGATGTTAAGCTGGAGCCTCCTGTTTCCATTTGTGCCCATCACCTTCTATTCTGGGACAAAGACCTTTGAGGACCATAACATGGGTAGGCTTCTTCTGAGCAGCGCTGTCAGGATGTCTCACATGTGTTATTGCACACATTGTAGTTATTCAGAAAGTAAAACAGAAAGGAAAGCGGGAGCCGTCTTTGGCAGATGGACCTACTGAAGATGCCCTTCCCCCTTGGCTGGTGAGAGAACATGCCCCATCCCTAAAGGGCTGCTGTGCCTGTCTCTGTTTCCCAAAATCACAGCCCCAAGTCCGTTACAGAGGTTTGTGCAGCTCAGGCTTACCCAAGGGGACATGCTCCAGCCAGATCACCTCCCTGCTGGTGTGCCTGAGCCCAGGGATCTGCTCATGGATTCTGCAAGGCAGGCACTGCCAAACTGAGGTGACCACCATGGGGCAGCTGGGGCAACCAGATATCTCAAACATCACCACATGTTTGGAGAAGGAACAGAAACCATCATTAGGCACTTACCGAACAAGCCCCGGGTGGGATGTAGAGGTTGGCTGAAATGTTATAATCGCATCCCTGAGGCTGGCAAAGCTCTGGAGCCTCTCAGAGGCTCTCTACGTATCCTTGAACCCAAGCCAAAGTCCCCGCTGATGCTCCCCCCGTCACTGTGCACCCACCAACCTCCTCACTCGAGCACCTGCCTGCTGCTGCCATCTGACACACATTTCTATTTCACCATCCTTGAGCTTTTCTGTTTGTGCAACTGCCATAAGGCCCTGAGTTCAGAGACTTTTGTGGTTTTAGAGGGGCTCTACGCCTCAAGGACCAAGCTGCTTCTGTATGGATGTCACAGCCCACAGGCTGAGCAAAGAGCGAATATCCGTGAGTCATTAGGCTCCTCTCCCCAGAAGCAGCTCGCTCTCAGTTACACATCGGAGGTGCACACATCTTCAACAGAAGGCGGGAAAAGGAAGTTTTTAGCTCTCAAGTGTAAAACAAATGTTCAACAAACAGAATAATTTTTCAGCCACGAAAAAGCAGCATTTGAGTCACCAGCACCCTGGGGCTATTTTCTTGGCTACACAACCCGTGGCGTGTTGAACACAGCAGCTCCCGAGCTTTGTTACGCATGCTGAGGGTTTTTGCTTGAGCACTTCTGCTGCCTGTCTGGTTTGCTCTTAAACAAGCACAAGGCACATGCCAATGCCTCAAATGGGGCAGCCCGAGCTCAGCCCTTCACAAGCACTCAGAGAAGATCTGCCAGGGAGGTAGAGAGATGGCTAAAGTTTGTTGGCTTTGTCGCTTGCCCCTTGCCCCTCCCTCTTTTTGTGAATTACTTTGCTACAAATTAATTAATGCACTTGGAGCCTCAGCCCCTGCCAGTACCCATCCCCTGTCACCCTCCAAACCAGCTGGGGAGGCAGCAGCCAGTGATGCTTCCCAAGAAAAAAGTTGCATTGGAATGAAGGTCCCAGGCCAGTATGTGCAACATGTTTGGATTCAGGCACCATTCACTTGATGGCATGGGCTGACTCGGCTGCCTTTGAGGTTACTGGCAGGATGATGTGCTTCACGGGACAACGGGTTGTTTGGGTGGTTTGCCCAGACAGCCAGTTTCCTGTCACATAATGGTGACTCTTTGCTGGGGTCTGATTCTGACTGGTTTAAGGCAAAGCAGGGCTTCTTATTTAGCGTACGGCCAGAGCTCTGCTCTTTCCAGCAGCCCCTCTCAGCATCTGTGGTCCTGGGGTAAATCCAGCAAGCAGCGCTCCCCTTTGCACCTCTTCTGCAAATTCACATTAGCAGTCATCACGGTTTTCACAAAAACAAGTAAAAATGCACCTGCACTGGACAGAAATTTGGAATATTCCTTCAAATATCCTGTCAGCTATTCCTTACCTACATCCCTGTTAGCACCGTGAGCACGACAAGCAGTGTTCCGTGGGACTAGACCTCAGTGGCCCTCCAAGGCTCGTCCACACTGACCGTGATTCTTCCATACCCTTCCTGGGGATGCTCTGGGAGTTAGCATGGGACAAGGACCTTTCACAGTCTGTGCCTTGAGTGCAGTCACTCTGTTTTGAGGGATGGAGAGCTCAAAGACATGGGTGTGGGCCACCCCAATCTCGCTGCCACAGAGCCAGAGAACAGCTCAGGACACCAGTCACTGGTGCAGACACAACCGCCAAGTGCTATGTCCTGAAGACCCTCGAAACAAGCACATGTGAGGTCCAGCATATAATATTGCACCCTCATTTGTGTCAGGACCGTTCCTCAGGCAGCAGCCACAGCACAGTGAGCATCTGATGAGCAGCCAGCGGAGGGTTTCAGCTCTATCCCCAGCACTTCTCCTCAGTGGGTCGATGTCAGGTCCCTGCCCAGAGAAGCACAGACATGTTTTGGTGGCATTTGCCTACATGTCACCTCCTGTCCCCTTCTGGGGAGTTCCCCACTTACTTTCAGGTCCTTGTAGGGTCTCTGACCCAAGACAACAGGATGTCCACAAACTTTCCCATGTGATCATTACAACACAGGAGCTTTGGGGCAACTATCATGGGGGGTGGTCTAGGCAGGGACAAGTCAGACTTTATTTTGCATGTAGTTGTAGTGTGTTTGTGTAGCTATTTGGTATGTACTCCTCTTCACCACTGAGCATGGCCAACGGGTCACACCTTCTTCTTCCTCCCCTCTGCTCCGTGCCATGACAGCCCCATGCCTTGTCTAGTTTGAAACCTTGTTAGCTTAATTTAAGAGGTTATTTTGCGAGGAAGACCAACCCGTGCCAAAGCTAACACAGGAAATGAACTGTCATCTGTTTCCTCTTTATGGAGTGCTATTGATATGCCAAAAACACTCCACAAACCCCTGATGTTTGATCCAAGCAGCAATAAAACCACTTACAGTTATGCTCCTAGCCCAGTCCAGCCAGAAGACAGGGTCTAATGCTTGGGAGACATTCTCTTGGGAGACACTGTCTTGGGAAACACTTCTTGGGAGATAGTGTCTTGGAAGACCCCATGTATATGAATAACTTGTCATGCAGAAATTAATTTTCCAGAGGGCACTACTTTGTGGTGCCAGCATCATTATTCATTAAAATGCACATGCATCCAGTATCTTCATGGAAAACCAGGCCAAAATAGCCACCACCAGAGAGAAACTGTTACAGAGCAGCTGGCTGAATAAGTAGAGTAAAAATTATTTAAATCCAAAACTTATTTATTCAGAATTAAATCCTTCTACTTCAGAATAGTAAGTCTGTGTGGGAACTGCTTGGGAGCAGGTTGTTCTGTTACAGGTATGAACAGCCCTCTGCGGACAGGTGCCAACAAGTTCAACATAAGATTAAAAAGCACTTTAAGGCAGAGGGGAAAAGAAAGGGCAACATAACAAATAAAACAAAAATAAAACCATAAATAAATAAATGAAAACCCCAAACCTGCAAACTCCCAGGGCAGGTCCAGGAGCTGTGATACTGAACCAGGGTGCCACAGCTGAGCCCCCCAGCAGCTGCTGCAGGAGGGATGCTGCCCAAACTGGTGTGACAGCCCACGGAGGGGAGGGGGCGAGGACGAAGCCTATGTGCTGAGGTGCTCACGGGGTTTGCTGCTTCTGACAACAGGCTTGCAAGGAAGCAGGGTGAGACCTGCAAGGGGGAAAGGTGACAGGCACAGTAAATAGTGACTCTGCCAAAGGTGCCCCGTGTATAAAAATAATTCTCACCTACCTGGGCTGTCCCACCCAAACCAGCCCTGCTCTGGTTTATGGTCTTTGGCAAAATGACAGGACTCACATGCGGTGATGCCGCCGCGTTGGCAGGAGGCACCCAGCTGAGCGAGCAGGGCAACTTCTTCAGCCAAATAGTGTTGCCTCACCAGGCAACAGCATCCAGATCCAGACCATTCCCACCTGGTCGGGTTCACTCAGGGCATGGCTGGGTGAACCCAGCTGGGGCAAACAGGAAAACCAGCAGGGACAAACGGGGATGCCCAGAGCCCTGCCCGTACTGAGCACAGCTGCGGCCTCCGGACTGCTCTGCAGGCCGCCACCAGTGCACTGAGCTGCGGCAGGGCTCAGGGGTGCTGCCCACCTGAGGGACAGCACATCCCAGCCCCTGACAGGCGCCACGTGTCCGAGCCCTGCAAAAAGCCACAGCGGGGTGCGAAGAGCCAGAGGGAAGTGGGGTCTGGTGCCAGCAGGGTTCGGTGGGAAGGTTTATCCCTGGAGGCTTTGCCACAGGCACCGGAGCATCATCCCTTGTTATGAGAAAGAGGGAGGAAAGAAATTGACTCTGACCAGCCTGGGTTGTGGGGTTGCAAAATATAATTGGGAAGACGGATTGGCTCGTGGATAATACCTGGCTTTTTGAGCTTCACAATTAAATGTTGAGCTCCTCATCTAATTTACTACCACATTAAACATATAAAACAACAACTTATTGTTTTATAATCTCTCCCAGGGGAAGTTAAGCTGTTGCAGCATCCTGCAAGAGCTGCAGTGAATGCTGGAGTAACCTCCAGCCCCGCCAGACATCTCACTGCGAGAGCTCTTCCAGCCAAAATACAGCCCACAAACATCAGGCTCATGCCAGCACCATGGCAGCCACATCTCCGGCCTTCTCTGAGCTGTCCTCGGTGTGGCAGGACCGGCTCACACCGCGTCAGCAGACAGCCTCCCTCGGGTACACAGCCCCCGCCGAGCCCCGGGACCCCCAGCAGCACACTGATGCTGCAAAGCATAGACCCTAAGTGCCTTTAGACTTTCTTGTCCTGCTGCTGCCAGCACCAACTCCTTCCCATTCTGGAGCACAGGCTGGGGGTATATCACTCCCTACCGGTGCTGCTGCAGTATTCCCAGTGTGGTGACACGGTGACCAGGTTGCACATCCCATAACACAGGGGCAGTTGGGCAAAGACCAGGTTCAGGAGTCCCTGTGGCTCTGAGCCACCCCTGCTGATTCCTGCTCCTCAACAATCCACCTTCAAGGCTGGAAGAAGGGGGTGTGATCACCCCTACCTCGATGGTAGGGAACAGTGGCACCACTTTCTGGGGAAGTCTGTGGTTGACAGATTTCCTGGGTCTGAACGTCTGAGCCACTTCCATGTGAACTCCTCCTCCCCTTCCCTTCCCTTCCCTTCCCTTCCCTTCCCTTCCCTTCCCTTCCCTTCCCTTCCCTTCCCTTCCCTTCCCTTCCCTTCCCTTCCCTTTCCTTTCCTTTTTGTCAGACAGTAGCATTTTCAGACTACCTAGAGGTCACACTGGACCCATAGTCAGAAACAGGTACCAGCTTGCAGGTGTGTGGCTTGTCACCAGGATGCGCCACCACTGAGCTCAACAGCCAGCAGCAAACTGGCCTTTTTCAGTGCTCCCCACCAACCCACCAGCGCGGAGGGAGGTGACACGACTGTGCAAACTGAGTGCTGCCCACAGGAGCACCTCACCTCTTGTTTATGTAGCAAAAGCCACAGCTGTATCTTCCATTTTTGTCCTGAAGCTGCACTGAGATAGGAAAAGGCAAGCAGACTAGAACAAGAGAAAAGACATTGTGCTGGAGCAGCTGCTGCCAAAACACTATTGTTTGATGCCACTTTCTTCTGTGTGGCCCTGGTTTTAGGTTGAAGAAGCACACGTGGAGAGGCTTACAGCCTGGCATGGCCAGCAGCAAGTGCAAGACTTGGGATGGGGTCTGCAGGCAAGGTCCCTCTTCTGTCACAGGTGTGTGACCATCGCTGCCAGACACCCGCATCTCTGCTCCCTGCTCTTCAGCCACCAACCACAGCCTGAGCTGCCGGATCGTGGGAGCTCCTGCCGGGAAGCTGAAGATACCACCACGACAGCATGGAGCTGTCACCGTGCCCAGCAAGGCTTGCTCAGGAAGTTATCAGTGGCTCTGTGTCCATGCACAGGATCTCCTTGCTGACAAAACCCAAATGCCTGTGACTTGCCATAAGGGATGTCGATATCCAGGAGGGATGCTGCTCAGTTGTGCTCCATGCCCTTGGAGCTATCAAGGCCAAAGCCAACAGAGTTTGACTGGAAAAGTTTGAACGCTAGAAATTTCACTCGGTTTCTCTAAAGAGAAGCAAGTGTCATATTTGCCGGGGTGGTTGGCAGTAAGGGCATCACAGTGTTGTTGTTCCTTCTGGCCCTGGCGACTTCACTTCCCCTCTCCCTCCTGACCCCTCAGCTCCTCCAGCTTTTCACTGGGCAGCTGGGTCATGAAACCACCACAACAGCAGCTGTGCACCACTGCCGTGAGAGCAAGGTGCAAAGGAGATGCACAAGTCCACACACTTGTAGGACACATTCAACAACCCCCGAGGGACCAGCCTCTAAATGACAGTCACCCCAGGGTATTAGCTGGGGTACTCTGTGCAGCAGTTTGATGGGAGAAGGAAATGCTTTGGACACAACCCTCATCTGACACTCGCTTGCAATCAGCTTGTGCTGCACGGTAAAACTCCAGCGTTGCCATGGTTTTCTAGGTTTCAAGGGATTTTTTTACTCCCTACTGTTAATTTTTCACAATCTGCTTGTCTTAACTCTTTACATAGGTTGATCAAAGCTAGTCGAAACGGGGGACATAATTGTAAAAATTTTCTAAAACTATTACCTGTGGTACCCAGAGTGGTGGATGCTCTCAGAGAAAGTCAGGAGCAGTAAAAAGCACCTGAATGGCATCAATAGGGCTGTGTCTTTATGTCACATTGGGTTATTCTGCAAGATGTTTGTAACCTCAAGAATTAAATTGCAGTACAGCCGCTCTCCCTGCCTGCGGAGTGAGGAACCTGAAAAATAGGATTTTGCAATTTGCTCCTGCTTTGCCGCTATCTAAAATAACGTGCACTCCACAATACTCCCTGCCAAATACAGCAAAACGAGGCATTACAGAGGTCATTAATGATCTTGAAAAAAGACAAATAATCAGCCGCACCCATTCTCCCTATAATTCTCCAGTTTGGCCCGTTAGCAAGCCTGATGGGTGGTGGCGCTTAGCTATTGATTATTGAAGACTGAATAGTAACACCGCACCCCTAAGAGCTGCTGTCCCAAATATATCCTTGGTAGTGACTGCAATACAAGCAGCAGCCCATCCATGGATGGCCACCTTAGATGTCAAAGATATGTCTCTCATGATTCCCCTAAGGGAGGAAGACAAAGCACGATTTGCTTTTACCTGGGAAGGGAAACAATATACCTTAAATCAGCTTTGTTGGGGGTACAAGCACTCTCCTACCATTGCCCACAATGCCCTTGCTGCACTCATTGGCACTGTGAAGGTGCCCTTGGGCATTCACATATATCAATATATAGATGATATCTTAGTGGGCGGAGACAATAAGGAACAGTTTGGGCCAGTAGCCGAGACTATGTGGAACCTACTGACACAGAATGGATTGGATATTCCATCTTCCAAGTGCCGCGGTCCTGGGCAGGAACTTAAATTCCTAGGGGCTTGGTGGATAGTGGGAGCCATAGCAGTGCCTGATGATGCCCTAGCTACTATAGAAAAGGGGCAGACCCCAAACAGCAAAGCAGAATTGCAGCACCTATTGGGCACATTAGGGTACTGGAGAAAGCATATCCCAGGATTTTCAGTGATTGTCCGCCCCCTATATGACCTGCTCCGAAAAAACAGGAGATGGGATTGGACCTTAGAGCATAGAGGCCCTTCATGTTCTAAAAAACGAACTTAAAACCTACCAGAAATTGGGCCCACTGCACCCACAAGACCCGTTAAGGGTGGAATGGGGGTTTGCAGAACATGCTTCCTATTGCGGCATATTCCAAAGGGGGCCTGTATTTTATGTTGTCGGAGTGCTAACTAATTGTATAAACCCTGTTTCTAGTCAGCTTATTTGCTACACTTTTCCGACTAGAATGAAGTCTGGTTTGGAACTTGTTGCCTGCCTAAAACTGACTTTGGGGTGCCTCCGCGACAGTAAATATTCATTTATTCCTGAATGCGTAAGGAGCAGGGGGTTGAGCTGAATGGCAGACGATGTTTCAGCTCACAAAGCTGCCAACAAAGCCCTTCCTCACTGTGGCCGGCCTGGTCTTCTCGCAGGTGTTGGGAGCACTGGGGCTGGCTGGAGTGAGGGGGACCACGGTTCCCACAGGCTCTTCATGAGATGGAACTCCAGAAACACACTGGTGTGGCTATCAGAAAGACATGGAGTGCTGCATGGAAAATGTTGTCCAGGAGCAATATATCCACGAAGCCTGCAGCTCTGCTGCTCCTGCAACTTGCTGGGTCACAGCAAAGCTCAGGGCTACCCTGCTGGGTTTCTTCCACAGCCATAGTGAATTCCTCTTGGCCAGTAGTGTCTTCTTGGGCTCTCTGTTTCCTTGTTTCTCACCCCGGAGAAATGCCTCCACTTCTCAGCAGCCTCCCTTCCCTCCCAGAGGCTTTCACAAGAGCTTTGGGAGTTTCCTCTTCCTTTTTTTCCCCCTTCAATTCCATTTCTCCAGCTATCGGGTGATACTTTGTGCAAATATCTTCACAGGTCAAGCCACTTCAGATGCTGAGCTGTTGGAGATGAGAGAAGTAACGAGTTGTTGTTGTTAAGTCTGTTCAGTTTCTATGGGAGCGAGATGAGAAGCTTTTCATGGGGCTCCACTTCTGCAACACCACCTCCAGAGCAGTTCCTGGGCTCTGGCAATGAACAGTCCCCAAGTGACCTGTGGCTTCAGGACCTGCCAGACCCACAGACATGCCACGGACGGAGCTGGATGGCAGTTTGCTGTCTGGAGCATGATATATGCAGTTCTCCAGTCTTACATCTCAGTTAGGAGACCAGTATGGAGCAGAAGCCCTAAGGCTGAACTGCTATTGAGTAGCAATTCAGGGAGAATAGGAAATCTTGGTGAAGACAGCCTAGTAACTGCAGTAAATGAGCTAACATCTGTCCTCCTTCAAGCTGTCTCATGGGTAGAGGACACTGGCTCCATCCCTATGGCATAAAAACAAAAGACTGTCTTTTTACGAAGATATAAGAAAGCAAACAAGAGATGAAATGCTGTTATTATTCATGACATTATGCAGGGCTGAAAGTCCAGAATCGCAAATTTAAAAACCAGGAAGAGCTTTGCAATGGTGGAACCGTTTCTGTAGGTAACAATTAATTTCATGTACCCTGCGGGCAAGCTCAGGTCTGCTTTTCCACCAATGCCATTTTACAACAAATTAAAGCATGTTGGGTGCTTTGTGAGGAGTAGTGAGGGAGACAGAGCCTGGAAACAGTCTACTCCTGCATGGTGCATGGTGTCTGTGCACTTATAGGTATCCTCCAAAACGCTGTTTTGAGATTTCCACAGATAAAAAATGTATCTGTCAGGTTTGTGCTGACAGAGCACATCTTTTTTAGATGCAGCCCAATATTCTCGGTTTTATTCTCAGTCTTATTGCATTGATAGGAGCCTCTGCTGGCACAGGAGGTAGGGTCAGCAAATGGAACGATGAATGCCATTTTGGAGAGATACGAGGGCATCGGGGAGGTATCTGGAATTGGGGAATGGAGGAAGGAAATGAGAGAGAATGAGGAACATGGATGCTTTCGGTAGCCTGGTCAGTGCAAATCAAGCTGAAGTGTTGTTTTTCCACCAAAGGTGACCACTTTTTTCAGCAGGCAGCAAAATCCTTCAGCTCCCCAGTACAGAAAAACAAATATTCTGAAAGAGCAGAAGTTCAGGATAGGGGCACATTACATGAGGAATGGGACTTTCCTCCCTAGCTTTAGATATCTAAAACTCTAATTCCTGATCCCATGAAGGTGAGACGGTGCTGAACCAGGCACTCACAGGGACTTGGTCCCTTCCCAGTGATGTGGGGCCATGTGGCTTCTTAAGATACACCTACAATCAAACACCAAAATGGGTTGTTGACACTGGCCAAGTCTAAGCTGGTTGCCCCACTGATCTCCTCATGAGAGCCTCACACTGCAGCCAATAAAGACAAACAGTAAACTCCAAATACCATCATCAACACTATCAGCTCGCTGACCTTAGACACACACCTTAGGATGAGCTGAATCATCCCACGGGAGAACACGTCTTTCCACTGAATACAGTCAGACAGCTGGGCTGGATGCTCTGCCACCAACAGCTGAAGTTAGGTGAGATTCTCCCACCTTACACGCCCTCTCACATCACCCTCATCTTGGCTAATGATGCTCATTAGTCTTCATCACAGCCGGTGACCTGAGCATTAATTAGGATCACAGGCCAGGAGGTCACAAAGCTGGAGTGTCAGTGTCCAGGGCTGGCTACAGGCCCTTGGTGCACCAGCTGCCTCTATGAGAGCTCCCAGCAGCGCTTGTAGGGCATCTGGGGCCTCTCTGGACGAACAGCACAGCCCCCTCTCCAGCTCCTCTGTGCATTGACCTTGTCCAAGGTAAAATACTGCCTGATGGGCTGAGGTCACACCGCTGGCTTTCACAAAAGCGGTGCTGCAGGAGAACGGGGGTTTATCCGATCCCTATGGCAATAAGCCATCTTCATAGCCCGGATTTCCAGAGATCATGGTTGTCAGTTTTAGGCAGACAAGTTCCAAAACAGACTTTATTCTAGCCGGAAAAGTGTAGCAAATAAACTGACTAGAAACAGAGTTTATACAATTAGTTAGCACTCTGGCAACATAAAATACAGGTTTGGATATCAGTTGAGGAGATTATGGAGGTACGATAACATAAGAATAATGAGGATCTGCAACATGCACACATTCACTCACAAGAAACAAAACCAGAGCCCTCTGACTCCAGAGTACTCACAAGAAATAATCACTCGCCTGGGTTAGGCAAGGACTCATTCCAGGATATATCCAGTACATAACCACTCACCCAAACAAGGAGCCAAGGCGCTCTCAATCCTGGGAAGTCTCCTTAGACAGTGTTCCAGTCTAAGGAGAGGGCTCCAGTTCACAGACCCGCTGCTCCGAGAAGTCCACTCCAAAGGGGGCCTTCAGCAGGAATCCCGTTTTATAGTCCAGTCAGATCTGACTGTGGGCATTACAACATGGCCCAGAAGCTTTGCAGCTACTTTGCACACCTCCTCTGCCAATGACCCTGTCAATTGACCCAGGGTCCCACCTTTCCTGCCCCACCAGCTGGTGGAGGTGAAGTCACCCTGACCCGGGGTAGGGGAGGATGTGACTGTCAGCACCTTGGTACCACCCTACATGTGTATGTGCGGACAGGCACAGTGGGGCACAAAAGGTGCTGAAGAGCCATCAGCTGCCCCATTGAAAGCTCCTGATCTCAGGGGGATGTGCAACTGCCACACCCTTCAGGTTACTTCAAATGTGTCAGAGAATGACATAATAACTTAGGTTGGAAGGGACTTCTTAAGGTCACCAGGTCCCAGCCCAGCTCTAAGTAGGTCCAGTTACAGCAAGCTGATCAGGGCCACGATGGGTTTGAACACCTCCAAGGACAGAAACACTCCCATCTCCCTAGGCAACCTGCGCCAGTGTTCAACCTCTCATGGTGCCAACCTGATATCTAAACAGAGTTTCCTGTGCTGCCTCCCATCCTCTCACCATGCACCTCCCAGAAGGGTCTGGCTTCATATTCCCTCTTACCTTCCATAGGGTAGCTGTAGGTAAAAATTAGATCTCTCCTTTGCCTTCTACTCCTATGACTGAATAAGCTCAGCTCTCTCACCATCTCCTGGTACTCCATGTGCTCCAGGCATCTTGGTGACTGTCCACCAGGGTCTCTCCAGTCCATCAGTCCACCAGTCCCCCAGCATTTGTCTCTCTACACCCATGCTCCTCTCCCCGGCTTTCAGTCTTTGCCTGAGGGAAGGACGCCCTTCCCCACGGGTCCAGTGAGAAGCACAGGCAGCAAGCACAGGACCGAGAGTGCCCTTGGTGTCCAGGTTCCTGGAGCACCAATGCACCAGGAGTCAAAACCCAGCGTTGTACCAGCAGGGCAGCAAGGAGGAAGGAGACACCTGGTCACCCTTGTTGTAAGAGCAGAAGCAGTGCAACAGGGTTTGCAACAGCATGAACTGCCACCTAGAGAAGAAAACTTGGGGTGGGATCTGACCATCTTATTAATAGCAGCCCTTAAAAGCCGTTATGCCTGTTTTACAGATACAGGAATGAGGAAGAGATTAATGAACTATCTCACAGAATGCCTTCAAAGAGCAGGGGACCCAAACTGCTGGGCACAGGGCACGCTACCCTTGAGCTGCCTTGGGGAATCCTTTGGAGACTTCAGAGCAACCAGAGTCAGGTCACTTTCTCTAACAGAGGAAGGTGAGGCTTATGCTGAGGACGTGTACTGAAAATCTATCTGCAAATGACACAGCGATTCTGCGTTCAGCAAGTGTCATGGGGAATCAGGGAATTTAGGAAAAACCCTCCTGCCCATGAAAGATTTTGCATGCAGAAAACAGCATAAAGGGCTGGGGGTGCCTTCACGTACATGGAGCCCTGACGGCCCCACACAGCTTTCAGGGCTGGTCTAACAGCACCCAGCTGCAGGGTGAGCCCAGGGAAGACCAGAGGTTCCCTTACACCTCGGCATGATTTAGCAAGGGCCTCCCAAGCACAGCGGTGTAACTCAGGAGTAACTACCATCCCCGCCACGCTCCGGGGGCCCAGCCTGCCCACCGCCCAGGGGCATCGCGGCAGCACGGGCGGGCAACAGGCTCTGGAGGGGAGGAAACTGTTTCCTCGGCATTTTATTTCAACTAATGTGTTCAGACGAGTATCACACTGTGCTATTAATGCTGCCCCGGTTTGTAATTCTGCTTTCATGTTGGCTCCATTTTTCTCTTTTTAATACCACTATCTAGCCTTCTGGTTCTTAAATGTGGGACTTATTTTTCTGTCTGCTGTAGCAGAAAGAGCTAATTTGGTCCTTCTGTGTATAAGCAACAGGACTGTAAAGAGGAATAGAAGGAGATTTTATCTCTCTGAATGTCCTTGGTCAGATTGACACTAGAATACCGCATCCTGCTGAGGTGCCATATTTTAAAGAGGACATCAAAAAATTGGAGCGCATGAAGAAAAGAGCCATAAAAAATGGTTTGAGAGCTGAAGAAAACCACTTACAGGGAGAGACTTCTAGAGGTCAGCCTCTGTAACTTGTCAGAAGGAAAACTGAGAAGTGATTTGATGATGTGTATAAGTACATGTGTGGAGAGAAAATACGGGATACTAAGGCAATACGAAAAATTTAGTCTGAGAAAGGCACACAGATAGACAGTGATGGGCACCGGAGGACACACTGAGCTGAATTAGAAATCAGGCTCACTTTTTAACCATGAGGATGTTAACTCTCAGAAGAAAATTGCAAAGTGAGCGATGAGCATTGCATTTCTTGAGGTGTTTGAGACACATTTGGGTGCTAATTCTGCACGTCAGTGTAGAGGCAGGGATTCCTGGGCAATGGAAATCAAGCGGAGTTTGCCTGAATACAACCTGGGAGGTGACAGAAATGAGCTTCACAGAAACGAAATTCCACATTTCATTTCATATGCCTCTTTTTTTATAGTTGCCCGTCACACTCTTGGCCAAAATCCCTGGGGAAGCAACTCAGTCCCCTAATGTATTAATGAACAGTTAGTAAGTGAAGTGGTCACTTCTAAGGCTGGGGAGGGAGCACTGGGGCTCTCAGACACAAGGGGGTATGAGGATGGATGCTGTGAGCCTGTTCCCAGGACCGTGGAGCCGGGAGGTGGATGCTGGTGCAGTATCTCTGCTCAGCCATCTCAGCCAGACGCAGAATCTCTGTTCAGCAAAGCTCTGTCTGGCATGGTCATACCCAGAGATGCTCATCCCACCTGGTGAGAAAAACATCATCAGGCTCCTGAAACTGAACTTTTCCCACTGTGCCAGCAGTAGCTCCGTAACTCAGCTCATAAACTCATGTCTTCAGCATGCAGGAGAACGGGTTAGAGGTCGTAAAGCCCAAATCATGGCAGAACTCATCAGGACCAGGTCTGGAAGATCACTTAGTCTGCTCGCCCGCTCACAGGTAGAATGGCTCCTCCTGGGCTGTTCCTGGGGGATAGTTTGTAGTTCAGACACATCTCCCTGGCATGAGATCTCCACAGCACTTCCAGTTTTTCTTGGGGAAATATTTGTATTCTTTCCCTTGATGTTTAACACACATATCCCATATGTTACCTTGAGCCTGTTTCCCTATGCCTTACCCACAGCAGACACTGAGAAAGGTATAGCCTCTCCCTCTTTATACATTTTTAGCATATTTCCTTTTTAGATTTTTTGATATTTTTAAAAAATAGATTTTTTTCAAAACGATCACCTTAAATTACCTTAAAGTTTTCTTCTTTAACATGTGGGGACCCTCATTCTGAGGTTCTTCCTTCACAGAGCATGTTTCTCTGCACCTCTTCTGCTTCTTACTGCCTTTCTGTGGAGGCCCTCAGATCCCCCCTGTTCTCTCAGCCGCAGTGCCAGGACTGGAGACAGATGTCCAGGGGAGGAGGACAAGAGGCACTTTCTTCCCCTGGGAGAGAATGGCACGAGTCCCTCACGCCCTGCTGGTCATGCCCTGAGACACCCAGACCCTTTCCTGCACCACGGCTGCTGCTCAAGCCACTTCTCAGTCCTGCACATGTACAGTTAATAAATACATCCCGAATCACGCAACTCCTCATTAGTAAACATGGACCTCACAAACAGCTCCTACACGTCTGCCTCAGAAAAATAACACATCAGAAAGCCACAAAGAGAAAATTCCAATTAAGCTCACTTTGTAAATCATCTGTGGTTTCTAAACAAGCCTGGCACATATGCATTCCTCTGTTTTTCTCCTGGTGGAGATTTGCAGTCAGCACTTTGCACACAAACTCCTGCAATTGCTTTAAAGCTAAAGCTAAAGCTAAAGCTGCTCTGAGCGGGAGCCTCATGCCCTGAACCCAGCCCTGAGGCCGAAAACTGCATCGAGCCCCCAGCTACAGCTGCTGGACGCACAAACCGAAAGCTGCTGGGCATGTAAAGCAACTATTAAGCTACTTCTAGCTCTTTAATCTTCCTCAAGTGCTTGTGAATCTCAAAAGCTGTTTGAAGCCTTCCTTACCCTGATGATTTCTTGCTCTCTTAAGGACGTATTTTTGAAGATGGCCACATTCAGGAGGTTTCTGTTGGCTATAGGAGTCAAGTGGTCTTCAAGAATTCGGATCTCAGCAGGACTTTGAATCCATTCCAGCTGAGCTCTTGTGCTCTGCAGCCTCTGTGCAGCTTAAGAAATTTCAATGTTTACCAATCCGGTGCTAGCATCATATCCCAAGGAGCCCTAAATGAAAGGGCTTATAAGCTCCATGTACATGGTGTAGAAAACCCTGTTCAAGGGATTTGTGCTGGCTGAGCAAGTGGGTTCTGCACACTCAGTAGCTGCATATTCCTCTCTGTACAGGAAAATTACACAGAAAACTCTGAGACTTAAATAGAAAACAAGGCTTAAATGTAAATTCACAATCAGTCCTGAGAGATTGGAGGAGATATTGAACCGTTTTATAGTTTGCTAAACTCATTCTCAAGGAAAAAAATTAATTTGTCTTGAGGTAAACCTGAACATGAAGAGCAGAGCTTCCCAGAGACACAAGTGATCCAGCTTGGTGCCACATAGCAGCAGCAGCTGAAAAAGCCTGGTGGGAGCAGAAACCCTTCAAGAAGCCGAGCCAGGAGATACATCGCCCTCTCTCTTCAGCAGCAAATGGAAAAGGTGCCAGCCCTGTGTTCACAAAGAGCAGGCAGAGCCCTACCCAGCTGCACGCACCCCACGGTGTCCCAGCCAGCCCTGGGAGGTGCTTGGCCGTGCGACGAGCCAACCCGTGGCTGTGGTCTGGACAGCTTCCTTCAAGCAACGTTTGATTTCAACTTCTTGGAGGACACCACCCATAGGTCTGCTGGCAAGCATCGGGGACAGCAACAAGCCACCAGCACAGCCTGGCCCTGTGCATGCTACGTCTCCCACCGTCACTCTCGCCTCCTCCTTCACCCAGTTCAGCTTGCCTGGCTGGCACCCTGGGTTCCTCACTGAGGCTGGAGCGGTCATTCCCTGCGTGCCCATCCAGCACCTTACACAACAAGGCCACTCATCTGCCACAGGTCTCTGAGGAGGTGCTGTGTCCACAGGAAGATCCATCTTCTCAGCACATCCCTGTAACGGGACCCTCTGTCCTCTCCCCGTGGGGAGAGTGAGGTTGGTGGGTTTGTTTATTCTCCCACTGCAGGGCAGACGGGTGGGAGCGGGCAGCCTGGCAAAGAAGCGCGTAGCTCAGGAGGAGAGTCTGATTGACTTTCAATCCCCAGCAAGTGACATATTTCCATCTGCCCCATGCCTGGCAGCAGCAGCATTGCCTTTGTGTTCCACTTTCACCCTACAAGGAGCAGGTAAAGCCTCAGTGGCACACAGCAGCTGATGTACCCTTGGCCTCCTCATCCATGGCAGGGGCCTGAGCAACATGGCTAACACATTCCTCAGCTGGAGCTCCTGCTGCAACCCTCTACCATGTGCAGCTGATTCCTCTCCTGGCTTCAGCCTTCCCCTATATCCTGTGCGTTTGGCGTGGGGACCAATCTTGTGGGCGACAGCCCTGGTGTTCGAGGTTTCATGGTGATCTAAAAGAGAGGGCCTGTGAAAATACAAATAATGAGCCTTAAGAAAAGAATCAGTCCATAGACCATGTGGCACTATTTCATTCCCAGCAGCTCACTCAGCAGCTCTGATGTCTCTGCTGGTGGCCGGCTTTAATTTCCATCTTGGACTTGCAGAACAGAGCCAAAAGGCTGAAAGTCTTCATACATGATTTACGGGTATTCACCAGGCAGGACAGAGGATCACTGGCTAGGGAAGGGAAGGGAAGGGAAGGGAAGGGAAGGGAAGGGAAGGGAAGGGAAGGGAAGGGAAGATACCACATCTCCTTCAGAAATGGGTTTGCATTGCCAGGAGAAAACAGGTGGGAATGGGCAGCCTGGCCATAACTATTTAGGTCAGGAGAACAGACCATTGCTGGCCACAAAATGTTTCCAGCACTCTTCTGAATCAGCCTGAAATCTCTTGTAAGAGACCAAAATCTAGTGCGCTGCAAGGAGAGAGAAGGGGCAACTAATTCTCAGCAGTAGCAGGGGGATTCCTGGGGTGAATTACCTCACCCCAGCTGCAGAACACAACCATCTATCCAAGCAGGAGAAGATACGGGGATCTGAGTCCTTCTGCAACCCAGATCTAGGAACTGGCTTTACCACGTGTTAGCAAAACTCACCAGCTATGAGAAACCACGGTTTAACCACCAAAGCCGTATCAACTGTTGTCTCAGACCATAGACCACAGTCAGAGAACACTCATCATCTCCTTTTCAGTGCATTGGGTGTAAGTAATGGTATTTCCAGTCACCTTCTCCAGGAGCACCCTCAGCCCTCCGCAGGGTAGATCTAGCTGGAAATGAGCTTGACCTCACCCTGGAAGATGAGAAGACCTGACAGTTTTCATGCATCAACTCAAGTGCCTCCTCTCCTGAATCTTCATCCCCTTTGCCAGGGTGAATGATAAGACATGAACCCAATTGATTTTTATGCTGGTTGGAGCACAAGTGCAGTCTACCTATATCGTGCCAAAACTCCACAGCTTGAGACAAAGGAGCCAAAAGCTATATTTCAAAGATGGAAAAAAGGCTTCCCAGCCCCACAGACGAATCCATGCAGGACAGATTTATAAAAGAAAATATGGTGCAAAGAAACACCCCTTTCCAACACCCCCTTCTCCTTTGTCCTCCATTCCCGAGGCTCAGATTTGTTAATAAGTTTCGTTAAGGAAGGACCAGACATGGGCAGTGTCTGTCTCTTACCATCTCTCCTAACCCGGTTGTTGCACTGCAGGATGCTGTCAGAAAGCCACTTGCTGGCGCTGGCTGGACCACACTACGTGTGAGAGCCGGGCTGTCCCCCACCCTTCCCACTGCCCGGCACATCTGCACAGCAGGGCCACGGGCAGCTGTTGGGCAGGGGTGCTCCGAGGGAAAGACGGCTGTGTCTCGGCATCTGAGGGGTGCAGAGGCGCAAGGGAAAGATGCCGTGAGGAGCATCTGTACAACAGTCCAAGCTCTGGATGTTCAGCCTTCCTTAGGCCCTTGATAACACCCACATTTTTCATGCCTTCCTCTCTCCTGCTAGAGGAAGAATCCCCTCTGCTGTCTCCCAGCAGCTCCTGCCTAATTAGTACCAGTACCTACAGCTCCCCTGGGAAAACATCTCCATCCCGTCCCCTCTGCCCTGGCTCACAGTGTTTGCCAGGAGGGGCCAGCAGGAGGGTGCACAGCCTTGACATTTCCATGCTACCAACTCAGTCTCAGTGCTTTGAGTGTGCTGGTCCTGCTTGGCCAGGCTGGGCTGACCTCGGTTTGGGAAAAACTAAAACCAGGAACCTTGCAGGGAGAGGGGAGGGGTTTTAACCACCCGCAAAGGAGGACTGCACTGAGACAGAGCTTGGGATGACCAGTGCAGTCGAGGGTGTGTGTGTGTTCTATGCCTGTTCAGGACACCTGCTGGTAGGTAACCACCAGGCTGGTGGTTTCTGGACGGCTCGAGAGGAAAGAGCACGCCCTGGAGAACCATGTACCAGCGGGGTCCTGCACAGAGCAACGGGGCACTCATGGCACACGTGGGGACCCGAGTGTGAGTGCCCACGCCTGGCTGGGCTCTGTGCACACACAGCAGAAAGGCAGAGACAGGGACACTGGCTGAAGGTAGATGTGATCCAGCCCATCACTCCACACTCATCCACGGTTACCGCTGGCTGTGCTGTCCTCGGAGCTTATTAGATGGGCTCAAATCTCTTCTTCTTCTGTGTCTGGGGAGCTTACAAGCGCCCCCAGAAATGCTGTGGGCTCAAACCAAGTGTGCATCATCTGTGAACAGAATACCCAAATCTTTTCTCCTGCCATCCCCTGACGAGCTCCTGCATCTTCCTCACATTCCCTGTGTATCCCACTGCCTACCATCATCTCAGTTACCTAACGAGTCCTAGTTGCTGTGCAACAACAATATTCCTAAAGCTTCTGACTTCTCATAGGTTATACAACCAAATACTTGGTTTATTTGCTTGGTTACAGCAATGTACCATGATGGCAATTTATCTTTTTTTTTTTTCTTTCTCGGTATTTTTTTATTTCTTTATCTTTCTCGGTAACTTGCTGTGTGCAGCTTATGGACGCATGGTGTACACTTCTGGTGATCCTGTGTTAAAAAAAAACAACAGGCTAAGGTGGAAAAAAAGGTTACTGAAGAGGATCTGTCTTATAAAAGAGACTGAAAGAGCTTATACAGTCTAACAAAGCACAAAGTGTTGCTTTATATGATGACTCTATAAATACATGCAGGGATGTAGCAGGGAGTAAGAACTATTTGTTATTATAGAAGATGACATTAGCACAAAATCAGATGGATAGAAATCAAGTGTGACCTTACTTAGATTGGAAACTAGTAGAAAATTTCCAGATCATTTGTGAGAACACAAAACATCTGGATCTGCCAAAGAGCTGGAAAAGGCTTCCTGGGTCACTGGCTGTGGGGCTTCACTCCACCTTAAAACTGATTAATTTGTCGTTTGTTCCTTTGTTTTAAGATAAGTTTCCTGCTCTTCACAGGATCACAGAATCACAGAATGTCAGGGATTGGAAGGGACCTCAAAAGATCATCCAGTCCAACCCCCCTGCCGAAGCAGGACACCCAGATGAGGTTACACAGGAAGGCGTCCAGGCGGGTTTTGAATGTCTCCAGAGAGGAGACTCCACAACCTCCCTGGGCAGCCTGTTCCAGTGTCTGTCACCCTCACTGAGAAGCTTTTTCTCAAATTTAAGTGGAACCTCTTGTGTTCCCACGCATGTCCATATTGAACGCCAGGGGAATGTTTTCCCTCTCCCCACCACTGGTTTCCCTGGCCCAGGCAGGGTGGGCACAGAGGGGCGCAGCCCAGCAGCCATCCCGCCCCAAGCGGCCCAGCCTCCTCCAGCATCCTACAGCCAGAGCTGTTCGCTCTCGCACGCTTCGCCTGGGCTCGTGTCTTGCAAAAGCGCAGCTGCCTGGGCGGGTGAAGGAGGTGACCGCGGACGGGGAGCCAAGCCTTTGCTTAGGCTGGGCAGGTTCCCAGCTTAAATAAATCTGAGTTCCCAGGATCTAGAGAGGGAGGCTGACTGGCGGTGCCGCGGGTGAGCTGCTGGCCCAGCCGCCTGCCCCGCTCCCCCCGAGCTGAGGCACTCGGGCCCACCACGCAGGGAAGCAGCGTGTCAATCACAGCCCTCAGCTCCTCGGCACGGGGGAAGGAGCCTGGTCCCCCAGCACTGTGGTAGAAACGTCTAATTAGATACAACAGAGGGATAGATATGCACACTCAGGGACCTTTCTACACAAGTATGAATTAAGGAAAGCCAAATATTTATTTTAGATGGCTGTGCCATATGCTGATGATGCGCTAATTTGCACAAAAGAAAACACACTGTAAATAAACTCCCCAGAAGCACCTGACGTTCACTGAGCTTCATCTTGCCGAGCAAACTAAAAAGAAGAAGAAGAAGAAAATGAAATCAACAGCATCCATTATAGACTCCCTACCATAAGAAATTCAGGCAAACTTAGGATGACATGGGCCAGTGCTTTGCAAACTATCATCTGCAGCCCCTGGGAGCACCACAGGCTATTTGTTAAGGGCTTGCAGAAGGTATCTAAGAAAAAAAATCTTGCTGTGTTTAATTCACAATACAAGGATGTTTGGCCTCAGTAGAAAAAACGTTAGCGAGCTGCAAAACAAAATCAACTGAAGAACACTACGGTATGCCCTAGGATCAGGAACTGGGAGTCAGCAGCACAGTGCTGTCTCTTCCACTGATCCCAGCACCTTGGGCAAGTTGACTCTCCTCAGCCTTCTACCACCCCAACTCCCCATAAGCATTTGCAGAACCTCTTGTGCACCCGAATGGTATCCAGCACAACAGAGCCCCAGGATCCTACAGAAACACATCAATATTAACATCCCCTTGTTCTTCTAGCCCTCCAAAAAGCATACCCAAAGTTTGAACATATCTCAAGATGAGAAACAAGCCATTAGGAGGCAAATTTGTTTTTTATAGTGGCTGTAACAAACCTGGAGACCGGCAAGTTTTGAAGCAACAAGGCTGGGTGACGAAATCTGTCAGCAGTGCCTGCAGTTGGCTGCCGTTGGTCACCAAGCCACTTCCACCCTTTTGTGTACATTCTCACTGGCAAAGACGCAAAGACCCCCGTTTTTATCAACATGCATATTGCAGTTCTGCCAGCAGCTCCTTAAGGTTATTCCCTTTTTCCTCTCACTTACATTTATAAATCCTGTGCTGAGTTGCTATGGTTCCTGTTGCCGCCAGTCCAATTGGCATTCAGTGCCGTTCCTCTCACCCTCACCATTCGGGTGACCTTTACTTCACAAGGAAGACCTCACGCCATCAGCCTGTTCAATTAGATGTCACACAACACGCTGTGCAAGAACACCAACCGCTAAGCAAAAGTGGGCTCTGTGCAACCAGTTCATCTGCAAAGGCTGAGAGACGGATAAACAACGGTAATTATTTCAAAACAAATTGGAACCAGAAAGTGCAACCCAGCAGTGTAGCTGCTAGACAAAAAGGAAAGCCACAAAAGGAAGAAATTTCAGCTTTCAGCATCCTGGGTACTCCGGTATCTTCCCCTAGGCAAATATTTTTCTACCTTTCTTGCTCTCAAAGTCAAGTTTAAAAAACCTCTTACTTCCAAGACAGTTTATTTTACATCAGTTGGACAACTTACACAAGGGGCTGCTCATGAATTGGAGAAACACGGTTGTAAACTAGCCGGAAGAATTTCTCTCTTTGCCAAACTAATATTTTAAATACTATATTTAAGCAACTTTTCACAAAGCTACACTGCTTACTGTACAGCCAGACAGGGGTACCCGATGCTTTCCTCCAAAAGTAAGCATGCTGGGAATCATAGGATCATAGAATGGTTTGGGCTGGAAGAGACCTTAAAGATTATCTCATTCCACCCTCCCTGCCACAGGCAGGGGCACCTTCTACTGGACCATGTTGCTCAAAGCCCCGTTCAGCCTGCCCCTGAACACCGAACAGAAAATCCATGTCTTCCCACTAACTCTGAGAAAAATGTTGTTACTACAACAAAGAAGTCACAAATACACAAAACCCAGAAAACAGAGCTTGGACATGATACGACCCTAACTCTACCCCTGCACTAGGAGTAGGAATATCCCCACACTACTTTGTCTCATAGTAAAACCAGAACTTTCTTTGTGGCACTTCCTTGGCTGTTGAGGTGTGTGTTCTTGTGCTGGGCTACCAGGCTAGCCAAGATATCTCATCCCATACACTTTTAATGCTAGTTAGGGCCTTCTAAAGAAGAGGAAAATTACCTGGATCTTTCCAAGACACCCAGGTGCAGGGATGTGTAGGAGCAGGGTGCTTTAGCACCAAAAGACAGCTCTGTATGGCACCAAGGGAGCTCCTCTGTTAGAGGCAGCGAACAGCTGCGTATGCAGTAAGTGGACCAGAAGAACAGGTCACAACCAGCACACAAAGACAGGCTGGCTCAGCAAGCAGAGAGGGTCAAACGTCTCTATGCTGAGGGAGGTGGGAACATCACTTGTTGCTGCAGCTCTGTTAGCTAAGGTTGGTGTGGAAGTTGGGCTCTGCAATATGGGTGACTGTGGCATCTACAGCCACAGCCAAGCTGTTGCACAGTGCTCCGTGGAGCAGGGAACAAGACTGTGTGCCACGTTCTCTAAACTGCAGCATCTCTTTACCTTTGCCACCACCAACATGGGTGGCTTCCTACAGGCTGCTTTGTTCACAGTATCACAGAATCACAGAACGTCAGGGATCGGAAGGGACCTCAAAAGCTCATCCAGTCCAATCCCCCTGCCGGAGCAGGAACACCCAGATGAGGTTNATATATTTATAAACATTAATGAGGTCACCCCTCAGTCTCCTCCAAGCTAAAGAGACCCAGCTCCCTCAGTCTTTCCTCATGCGGGAGATGCTCCACTCCCTTCATCATCTTTGTTGCCCTACGCTGGACTCTCTCCAGCAGTTCCCTGTCCTTCTGGAACTGAGGGGCCATCCGCAGGCTGCTGAGACTGCTCCTGCCCGGCTTGGCTAAGCCTGTGCTGGCAGTGTGGTTTGGCGGGTGGTTCACGCTGAGTGGGTCCCAGCTGCCACCACGGTGCTGACACCCACCTTACAGCCCCAGGCTCCCTGCTTGGCTCCCTGGCAGTACTTTCACCTCCGTGTTCATCACATTCTTATCTGTCGCTACAGGTCAGAATAAATCCTCAGTCCATTAACGGATTCAGGCTGGTTTATTTCAAAAACAGACAAATTCTCAGTGGTTTATTTCAAAAACAGACAAATTCTCACCATTTCCTCTGCTGCTTCCACCTCCTTGTGCCTGGACCACACAACCAGGTCTTTGCTTGCTTGATGTAGGACTTCTTTACAGCACACCACCTCTCTCATCTTTATAATGATCAGAACACATCAGTGCATCTTTGCTACTTCACAGTCTTCTTTAAACTGGGGTGAGCTGAACTTCCTATGCAAAGATTCGACCTCTCCTGCAATCCCTTGATCAGCAATTTCCCTTGGTCACCCTTTCAAGCTCGGAGCGTTACGAAAACACTGGAAACTACACATACTTTCATGAGGAAGTTAGTGAGAAAATTCAAATAATCAACTCAGTCCCAAGGGACTTGGGGTCTCTTTCCAAGTTTGAAAATTCTTTCCTAACAGTAGTTTTGCTCTTGAAAGTCTCCTGGTTAGCAGGCAGCTGACGATACAGCTTCTCTGGAGCCTGGTTACGCTTCCAGCCCAGGGGCAAGTAATAAAAAAGTCTGCCTGGCTCTGTGAGGTCTGAATCAGGTGCTAACACTGAACATCTGCTGGGGCCTCTGCTCTGCTCTCCTCTCCCCCACTCTCCTTCCACGCACTGGGCATTGAAGCGTTCCCCCTTTTATAGCTCGTGGCAACAAAGGGCCAATTTAAGAGGGAAAGCATTGCTGACAGCGTTATCCAAGAAAACCAGACTTTGCTTTAACTGCTCTCCATCCAGGACTTTGGTGAGTCCAACACCATCGTGGCACACTGAAAAGATCTGCATTGTGTGGCAGCCTTTGGAAACGGTTGCCAGCAAAGCATTCACAGCCCAGCCCAGACAACAGACTCTATACGCACATTTATTACTTCATACAACCAGATTGCTTATTGTACAAAAATTAACAGTGCCACCCAAGACGGACTTCACAGATGTTTGGAAAGAGACATGTAAACACAGCTTTAAAACTTCTTTTTAAATGTTATTTAGGTACAAACTACCAAAGCACCACACTTTGTGTATGCATATATACACACGCACACGTGTGCACATGTATCTCCACACACACACAGCCGCAGGCTGAACAAGATGTCACGGCAGGCTGTGATATGCTTGTGCATCGCTCTCCGAGGAATCCAACATCCCTACATGAGGGTGTCCACCAGTGGGACATGAACCGGACTTAGGCTGAGCCGTAAGCTCATCCTTAGGGCCTTTAGTTGTTGCCAGTGTCGGCCTGGCCTTCCTTCCCTGGTTGCTCCGTGCTGCACCTCGCTGCTGGTTCCCCTCTGGAGTTAATAACCCTTCTCCAAGCCCACCCAACGAGCACACCAGCGTGACTCGGGGAACATGTGAGGGTCAGCATATGGGGTCAGAGCCCTGTCCTGAGAAGTCTCAGCGGCAAAGGAACGGTCTCTGTCTTGCAGGGTGCCTGATCCAGCAGGGCCCAAGTCAGTGTGTAACGCTTGGGCACAACCATCGTACACATAAACATCTACGGCCTGGAAAGTTTCACTTTTCTGTTCTGCAGCACTAAAGGATGAATGGACCTGTGCAAGAAAAACGTATTTGGGGTAGAAATCATGACCTTTAGAGAAAAAGGCTGTAGCACCTGAACAAGTTCTACTAGAGGGAATATCCAGTACAGCGAATTTTGCTTAACAGCCAAAAGGGAAGTTTAATGCCTTAAGGTAGAAGATACATCAAAGAGCTAAGGAACGACATTTTTGCTAAACACTGTGCTTTCATCAGCAGGAAGGGCACTGCTGCTTGCAACATGAAACTGAGAAAACTGGTACTTAGACCTTTCCAAGCAGCAGCAGCTGAATCCCAGCACTACTCCGGGGTTGCTGAACAGGGCAAGTCATTGGGATTCATGTCTATTCCCTTCTAGATCCTGCTTGTGTAGACTAAGCTCCTCGGGCAGCAATGGCCTCTCTAGTGGGAGACCCTGAAGTGCTAATCTGGCACTGGCCACAAAAGATTCATGTAGCTTTATTAATTTCTACTGCAGTAAAACAAACAAAGAGTAACAGCTGCAGCCTACAGCTTTCATAAGGAAATGACAGACTGTAGCAATGTTTTCAAAGCTGTCTCTCTATAAAGGTCCTGTTATTCCCTGGGAGAAACAGACTAGCCCTGGTTGGAATTTATCCAAAAATTATAAAGAGTCAACATGGATTCTGCTTGCTCATCTTCCAGTGCAGAGAGAACTGTTCCTTTTAGTCCGACAGTCGCACGTATGGTGAATCTACCCCAAGGGGTCTACTGTGCGGTTAATGCAAACTGGTCAGGAAAGAAGTCACTGGACCTCTTCTTTCTTCTTGGACCTGAAGAGGGCAAAAGCTGACATTCCTGCTGCAGTAACCTCCCTGTCCAGGAGTGTAACAGGGCCTAACTCTAGGCAGGGGACATGCTCTGTTCTTGGAAAGAGATGAACAGCAGTTGTGTCTCAACCAGTCTGGGGGCCCCAGAAGGTGTTTTCTCCTGGAGTGCCACATGGAAACACGCTTCTAAAGCCCCGGCTGAGGTTCATGTCAAGTGCAAGACTGGCAGAACCTCCATGGTGTTTCTCCATGCAAATCGGGGCAGCCATTTAAAATTACAGGATCAATCCGAGATGTGGTCCTCACATACAAAGAAAGAAAAAGGAATACTGGCAGACAAAGCTGCAATGGTAAAACAGCTTCAAAAGTCACTCACGTATCAGATAGATGCTGCAGAGCTGTCAGGCACATATCCTGACAGACCTTGCTGTATTGAGCAGTAAACACACCTGAGCAGCATTTGCCGCAGTGGTTCATATATCATGGCCCAAGAGACCAATGTGCTGAATTACTGATACTATTAGGATCTTCCAAGAACCAGCAAAAAGAAGCAAATAGAGATATACTCCTATTCAAGAGGAGGTGTTATCTGTTTCTTACTCCAGTTTGCCACATCTGGCTATGCCATTAGGAGCCTCAGCAGAGAGTTGGAGGGTAGAATAGCTACAGAACTGCACAGCAGCTCACATCTAACAAGATACTTTAAGCCCAGATCACAAAATAACCAAAAACTTGTGACCTTGTGCATTCCTCTGTAAACCAGACTCCTTCTCATCCCTACCATGGGAAACCTTTGTATGTCAGACTTGCAGCCTGAGTCTGTGCAAAGCCCACAGCCAGCATGAGAGTTATACTGCAGAGAGAGGATTCCTCATGCTAGAGTTTATAGCCCAGCCCTTCTCAGCCCTGCACTTGTATGGGGGAAGAAACAGATAACAACATAAATGAGATCGTACAGATTATTTTTCCTTAAATCAATAACATTTATAAATTTTTAAGAAATCTTCATTAAAAAACAAATTAAGCATGAACAGTTCTACAACATAAACAGGAGCAAATTCCATTGCCTAGTAAAGCTAGGAAAGAGTTCATGTCTAAACAGAAGTGGAAGTCCACAGCCACGTGTTTTAAGCACAGCCTTGTGTTTTAAAGACGGCCTTGATATTAGTGTCTTTATTGTAATAAACTCTTGGTACTTAAATAATAATATCTAGACAACACAGACAAAGTATAAGGTTATACATAAGGATAAAAGTGCAAGATGTAACTTAAGTCAAAGTGCCTACCGGTCAAACTTCAAAGTATTTACTGGTCAAAGTGGTACAAACTATGTTCAGAGATCAAGCACAAACCAGACTGAGAGCAATCAAGGCCCTTTTCTTTTCCTCTGATTTCCATCAGAAGTCGTCACAGGTAACATCACTCCAGTCTGAAGTGACAGCGATTCCAAATGGAAGCGTATGGGCGGAGAGCTGAGCTCATGTCTTGATGGAAAACTGATCCTCATTTCCTCAGTGGAACCCCAATTAATCCACAGGCTTTGCTCTGAATATCCAGAGAGCACAGTTACTTCGATGCCACATCCAAGGGAGGCAGAGTCAGCAGCTCAACAGAAATGTAGCACTTAAGAGCAGGGGGTTCAGCAAGCCCTTGTTAGCTCCTCTGGAGTCACATCCCCCAGCTGATTTACTGATTCCAGCCATTGAAGATGACTATGAGGAGGTTAAGTAACACTGCTCTTCATTGGAAAAATAAAAATATTACCCTCACAAGTATAATTTTTCAGTACCTGTTAGTCTTATTTTACAATTCAGAGATAAAATATCTTTTACAATATCAACTTATTGGTGTGTTCATTCCCTTTAAAGGCAAATGGAGTTTTAAAGATCTTGTCACCAGAAGGGGGTGGGATGCGGGCAGAGGGAGACCTTTTATTAAACCTTCAAAAGGGTTTCTAACTTGTTCTGCAAGTGAAAACAACAAAAGCCATTAAACTGTAGCAAAGGAGAGCTGTCACTGAGACTAAGCAGATCCAAACTCCGCCATCCATTTTTCATACTTCTCCAGGTCTGCAGCAGAAACAGATTTGGAGATTTTCTTCAGAGCCAGCTCAAAGTCCCCTTTGGTAACCGGCATCTGAAGCTCCTCCTTAGAAAGTGCACGAATCTCTTCTGGAGTTAAGCCGTTAATACGCCGTCTCATTGCCATTAAAGAGGCATCCCTGGAAATACAGGACAACGTATGGAAGCTAATTGCCAGCAGCAGGTACTGTAAGTCTATGAATTTTGATTGTATTCTCTTGTTAGAAACCACCGCCAGGAACGCTTAAGAGAGCACTTATTTACCACAGAAGATGCTGTTCACATCTTTCCTAGCTTCCATGTTCCCAGATCACTACATTAATGCAACATAAAGAATGCATTGGAACCAAAATCCATTTAAGCATATGGTAAATGTGCAGAGATAATTAAAACTATAAAACTGAAAACCTTTTACAATGATTCATGGAGATGAAATTTTACAACTTCAGCGCAGGAAAGGGCAGGGTGGGAGAGGAACTGCACTCAAAAACGTGTTGGTTTTTTTTAAAGGAGTCTGGATTTTGCCCCCCCCATCCCCTTAGATTTCAATCTTCTCCTCACCGTGTAGCCCAAAAGGCCAGTCAGCACGTTCAGAGTGCAGCCCAGCTCTGCTCGCACGCAGCACCCGAACCTGTGACGGGCAGAGCAGGAGGCACCAGACACCAGCAACATGAGCGCTGTGGGGCTGAGGCCACCGGTGCCCGTGGCTCCCCATGCTCTACCTGCTCCGTGACTCCTGTCCAGCTCGGGTGCTGCCAGCGTGGCCACCAGCACAGAGAACACTGCTCATTTCTCACACCACGGCCCACACGCAGTGTGAAATTAGATTTTCTCCTTCCCCAGGTTTTTCCCAGCAAGGGATAACAGAGGCCTCAGGGAACAGGTAATTTAACTATTGCACTGTGTGACACACACCAAGTTTTCAAAACCATGAAGTCATTTCACAAATTCAGCAAAGCAGTAGAGGGACTAAAAAAAAATCCCAAGCCATATTCTTAAAGGATCCATTTCTCTTGGCAGGGATCCTAACATTACAAGGGACACAGACTTCCTTGTAGTAAGTCTTTTCAGATACCTATACTTCACCAGAAAAGACTCATTTCTCAAAAAATGAAACAAACTGTGGGAACAGGATGGAAATAAATCCAATACTAACGCTACAAACTATCTGTATCACCCTTGCACCTAGAAAATTCAGGCAGAAACCAAGACCATGCTGCACTGGGGGCTGTCCAAACATACGGCATATAGAAGCCCCAGAGAAACATTCTGTGAAAGGTTCCTTCACATCAGAAGATTCCAGCTCTTAAACTCATGGGATTTAAAAAAAAAAAAAAAACTAATCCTGTTTTGCACTACATTAACAAATGCAGACAAATGCAGTAAATGCAGCCAACGGTAACATGAGATTTGCTCAGATAATTTTTTTCTCTTCAGATCCAAGGAAACTTAACCACATCTCACAGAAAGACTCCATGGTCTCTAGACTGCTTCACACGACAGCACCCCATGGTTCCAGTAAGCAGATTTGGGCTTCAAACACCATCACTGTTCGCATGGCTTCAGCTGTGCTGGGTGTTGTCTTTTATCACATAATGCAAACAATGACTTTCCATGCAGTTTTATTTGCAAATTAAAGGGAATGACATACCTGCAAACATTAGTGATGTCAGCACCAGAATAGCCTTCAATCTTCTCAGCAATTTCTTCAAGGCTAATATCAGGATCCAGTTCTACCTCCCGAAGATTAATCTTAAGTAGTTCTGCTCTGCCTTTTGCTACAACATAAAAATACTTATTTTAAGATTTGGAAGATTAAAATTTAAAAAAAGATAAACACAACTTAGATTTTTCCACGAAAATTTCAAACAAAAGTGTTTAGTGTAAGAAAAGCTTTTCTTTGGAACAAAGGATGGAACAAACCACAGTAACGTGTGTAATCAAATACAGTAAAGCATATGGTTAAAAGCAGTATATTAAAATAGCAGGCTCTAGAGACATTTTCCAAACTCATACGTCATTAAAAACGTCTGTTGTGTCTCAGGTGACAAAGCATTTGGTCGCATACTACCCAAGGGCACAAAAGCACAATCCTACAAATGTCGGCTGCTTCTCACATCCCTTTGGATTCACTTGCTGTTTAAGTGTTTGATTGCATATTGTTGAGACAGTTTCATTAGAACCACAATGAGGATTCATTAACAGAGCTTCAGAGAGCACAAACCCCTTAACAATAGGCTGAAGTTTAAGCATATATTTAAGTATTGTACTTAGCTGGGACCCAAGAAAGCTGCTGAAGTGTGACAGAAAACAGATACATTAATACAGTACATATATTAATGTATTTACAATACAAATGTCCTGGTATCTCACTTCCAGACCGAGATGCAGTGTGCACACAGTGATAACCAGCTATGTCAATGAGCACTTATGCAGCCACTTAACCATTTTTCTTGTAGATGGCATATGCATACGTGCATTTGGGTACATATGTTAAGCAGCCTAGGCTTATAACAGGGAATTCACATTTGACAGCTTAAGCCTCAGCGTTACCCTGCACAAGGGTGGTAAAGAGAGGATGAATGATTTCCTGGCTTTCACTCTACGGAAAAAACATACCAACTCAGCATCTTTATTTCCACAGTGACCAATTTTTATGGCCTAGAAAAGAGGACAACTGCAACAGAAGAAATAGTAGTAGGAAAGGCTAAAAGTCTTAAGGAAATATCCACATTTATGTTTTATTTAGTGATGTCCCTAATTAAAAAAAGGGGGTGGAGGGGAAATATAAAAGAAACTAGAAGGCTTGTCTAAAGCTGCTTGGTGTGCTTTTCAGCACTGTCAAGAATACAGAATTATCAATCACACACAACTGGCACTAGCTATAAAGTGGGGATTTATTATTTATGGAGCACAATATACATACAGCATACCTGCAGAGAGTGTCCTGCATCAGAGAACATTCTTCTAATCTTTGCTATGGGGCTGAACAAGTCCTTGCAGTATTTTGAAAATGAGACATGGTAGAATAGATACTTGCACCAAATTCCACAATATACAAGTATCCATATGACATATCGTATCCCTTTTTCAATTAAAATGCCTGACCACATCAAATCACACAGTAGTTATAAATGCAACATTTCGACTTCCCGAGAACAGCTCAACATTCTTATTTACAGAATAGATGCAACAGAACATAAGACTGAAAATAAAATTGGAGCACATCTCGTATGTTGTCCAGAGTGTAATACACTGTGTCAAAAAGCAATCTGCTTTAATTAGAAACAAGAGCAAGTGCTGGTAGGATTTTAAACTAATTGGTCATAAAGACAGGCATCCTGTTAGGAGCTGTTACTGCCTGTAAGGCACAAAGACAAACTGTAGAACTATTAAGTGTCCTTATACCTGCTAAACTCAATCACAACTGCTGTCACCATGAACACACATTTTGTTATCTTGAGTGCTCATGCAGGGAGATGAGGCATCCACTGTACCAGGAAGAAACGAAGCTATGCAAACTTCAAGTGATAGGAATCTCAAAATTAATAGGACAGGTGAATGACAGCTAGGAAAGACAACACAAGCCGAGACATCCTAGGGCAGGAAAGCAATCAGCCTGCTGCATTCTGAGCGACTCGAAGCACAGTCATAAAGGCGAGCGAGCAGTGATTTACAATGAAATAAGCCTGTAAGTGAAAATTCATGGATCCACTTCTTTGCATTTGTCTGCAAGGGCATGGAGTGCATTTGCAGTATTTCTGAACATGTCCAAAGGCTGCCTTTGATGATCACTCAAGGCCTGACTGTTAAACATTTAAAATAATTCCAGGCTCATTAAAACTAACTCTCTTTCAAAATGTAAGAACCCATCAATGGGCTTGCAATGAAATACCACAGTTCTTTGTTTTTAAACCCCCAAGCAAGTAGTATTTTTTTTCTTTCTCTCACTCTCTTTAGACATAAAGTGGCCCAGACAAATTATTAACCCCTGAATTCCACTGCTCAACCCAAAACCATCAAGATTCCTCCCAAACCCAACAGTCCTGCACTAATCCTAAACTCATCTTGCAAAGGCCATTTTAGAGGAAAACGCTCGTAGCAAACATACCTGTGGGCAAAGGTATATAAATCCTCTTCTCCAGTCTCCGTCTAAGAGCTTCATCGATATCCCAGGGAAAATTTGTAGCTGCTAATACCATAACCATCTTGGAAGGGTCATCATTTTCCAGAGCACCACCTACCCCTGCAAGCACAACAGTTCAGAGCCATTTCACTCCATACCTCCTATTGATTAACGTGCTCGCTAAGAAACACTGCACAGACAACCATTGCAGAAGCCTGGACAAAGCTAAGCAACAGCTCTATGTAGTCCTAATGCCCCTTCCCAAACTTCCCACAGCTTAGGTGTGACAAGCCCATCATTGTCACAGAGAGAGGGACAGTTCATTCTTTCGCTGAGGCGGTGGAGCGCTTTCTTTGACAGTGCTAATAACAACGCCATACATGAGCATTGCCCTGCTAGTCCCACCAAAAGTGCTATCTCTGTCAGATCTGGCCACAGAAGAAATAGGAATCACTCCTTGGACTCCCAAATGAGGACTGCAAATAAATTATCACGTTGGGGCAAAAAGTTACCTACACTGAGTTTACCGCAATGAACCTGCACATCTGAGGACATTATAAATAGCAGTTAAACAATAGCTGCAATACAGGGGTGGTATCAAACCCCTGCTCCACACAATATTCCTCAGATGGTCATCCTCGATATATGCACCTGCACAGAACAGGTATCAAATCTGACAAGAAAGGTAATACTAGCTGTCACTGCATAATACAGCAAAATCAGATTTCACAATGGGGGTCCCAAGCTGGACGCTCTAGCAAAGGGGAAAAATTTGTTTAAATGGCATCAAAATTAATATTGATGCATTAAATTATTATTAAGGTATTAAATTATACATATGTAATGTTAATATAGTATATATTATTATTATATATTAATGTATAAAATTGTTCATAATAAAGTATTAAGCTGCACAAATCTCCCTTATCTCTTTCTCCTAGAGTCTGTCTCTTAAATATGAGCTTTCAATTTGCCACCAAAATGGCCATTTCAGAAAAAAAAAAAGCAGAACACCCTTTCCTGTTATCTGCAAACACTCCAAAAATACACTGCTTGCAAGTTCTGCCTTATTTTTCCCCTATCCATAAAGCCAGGTTTTCCAGATTGCTCAAGCTCTTACATTCCCACCTGTAAAGGAACAGCACCCCCGCCCCAAACTCAAATCTAAACACTTGTTACCATCCATTTGCACAAGCAGCTCTGACTTGACTCTGCGACTCGCCTCGTGTTCATCAGATGTGCCTCTGCGGCTGCAGATGGAGTCTATCTCATCAATGAAGATGGTTGTTGGAGCATAAAACCTCGCCTTTATTCAAATGAAAACATCACTATTAAGTCTGCAGCAGCAAGCACATGCCCTCACCAGACCACAACCCAGTCCCACTAGACATACTACATACATATCTTCCCTGCCTATCACAAGAAAATAATTCAAGATCTTGATTTACAAACTGCCTGGCACAAGCTCAAGTTTATACACCTTAAATTGTATTCCTTGAGCCAAGGGTCTTTCAGTGTTGTTTGGTTTTCCTCAGCAATCAGTCTTGCAAAGGGGAAAAGGCACACAATCAAAATACAGGCAGTTTTCATGTCCAGGTTTCTGTGCTGGTAAGGGGTAAGCATAGGGGACAGAAGGGAGCTCAGCCTATCTGAACAGAGACAGGTTTTAACTGAGTGTATTGTAGAAACGCAATGAGGATCCCCAAGAGCTGAATGACTCTTCAATATAGGTCCGCGTGGGCACACCCTTCACATATCCCGCATGACAGACTGCACCCACAGCTTCATTGAGAGACTTGTGTCCATCCTTCAGAACAGAAACAAAACCAAACCATGTATTGCTTCTAGAAAAACAGTTCCAAATCCCTTCCACTTTCAAATCTAATTCCTATGGGCTTGTTATCCCATTACCAAACAAGAACTGAATTTCTGTCAAGGCCACAACTCTACCTTTAGTCTAGAAAACGCTATCCCAAATATGGGTGATGAACCATTTCCTTCTTAATCCTCAACAACATACCAGAAAAGGATGAACTCACAGAGACTGTGGTTTTCTAACTGGTTGAGGGGGTGTCAGTTCAATGAACTCCATGCTTCCAACATGCTACTTGAGGGGCAGGAAACCAAGAGAGATGTCCTTCCTCATCTTAGCAATCCCCAGATCACATCATCGAGGACATACCATTTCAAATAAGAGGCGGACCAGCTTCTCAGACTCGCCCCTGTATTTAGATGTCAGGGTAGAGGAAGAGACATTGAAGAATGTTGTTCCACATTCTGTAGCAACAGCTTTCGCTAGCATTGTTTTGCCAGTGCCGGGAGGACCAACCATCAGCACGCCCTGAAAGGTGAAAATAAAGGTAATGAACAACAAATAAAGAAACTTTGCTATTGATACTCTACACTACCTCTCAATATGATCCAAAATCTGTATTTAAATTGTTTAATAACATAACCATCATCAGAGGAAAACAAAATGCAAGAATCATGCTTTTGAGAACAGCATGGAAGTGTTCTGCGATTTCTTCTGACCACTCCACTGGAGTATGAATCACGAAGGCAGTAACTGTCGCAGCACTTATCACCTCACAAGGGGACAACAGATTTAGAGCCTTGCTCTGAACCAGACAGGGTGAGGACTGGAACTCAGGCTTTTCCCAGCTCATGAGGGGCTGCACAGGCAGATGAAGACACTGAATTCTTCTTTTTGGAACAAAGGCCCCTTCACAAAAGAAAGCTTCAGAGAAATCAAAATGCTTTTGCAGAAAGTTGTGTTCCCTCAGTAGAGCATTTTTTCTGTAGAAAAACATTTTGCCAAAAAATCCTTACGATGTGCATGCATGAATTTCGTTGATTTTTAGATTGAAGTACACACGAGAGAATTCACTAAATCCAACAGTTGGTCATGCTGTTTAATCTCTCCATCTCACTACTTCTATGGCCACACTACTGCATTTTAGCAATCCCTGTATGGAACACCATCCTCACCACGTTGTTGGATGGCAGAAGAGCACTGCTATTTCTGTTTTACAGATAAGCAACTGTGGATCACGTGGACTACTGCTCAGTCCCACAAAAGCTTAGTCTGAATCTCAGTGACTATTCAGAAAGCTTTAAACTAGAAAACCGAACCACAATTGTTAGGTCCCAGGCTGCCATCTACATCACCAGACTGCCTTTCCATCTGTGGTCTAACTAAAAGAGAAAGAAGCACACATATCTCTGCAGCTCAGCACATTTACCCATCATCACGCAAGCAGGTTTTTAGCGAGACAGACAGTGCTCTCAGGACCCACGTTAAGATTGTAGCACTGAGACTGGTTAATCACTCTTGATAATATTTCTAAATGCAGTTATCTTTATGGATAGTCTTTCCAACACTTTCAGCAGCAGTGCTGGAGAGAGACATCATATTGCTCCCTGCCTGCAGAACACTAGGATAGGGCACTGTGATTTTCAGCATGGCATTATGAAAACGCAGTGCTCATGCAGCTTGTTTTTTTTTTCCCTCCCAACTGCAAGATCTTATTACATGCTAACAAGTCTCCTCAAGTAAAGTTGTACTGTGTTGCAAGGGCAATCAAATTAGCTAGAATTAGAATAGCACATTGTTAGGGAATAGACTGCCTTAGCTTATTGAATGTGCTTTGCAATTAATAACTTACATAAAATGCCACAGCAATAAAATATCTGTTAAATGCAAGCCACATAGCAAATTAGATTTCATCTGTTCTTCACAAAAATTTACTTCAAAAAGCACAAAGAATGACATGGAAGAGATCTATAAAAACAAATCAACCGGGAATGCAATTATTCAAAAATGTACTACTCAAAAGCAATAGTCTCCCTGTACTCCATTTTCCATTAACTCTTAATACCTTTATTGCCATTTAACACTTAGCTAATGCAAGCTCAACATACATTCATCGGTAAATTAAGTTAGAAACGTTCACACACCATCCATACAGCTAACAGTCCAATGTCACTCCTCAGGCTGCCCAAGGTTTTCTAAGCTCCAGAGCAGCAAGCATAAAAAGTAAATGGATGCTTTTTCTCCCCATGAACATTCAGACATATACTGTGATTTGAGTGGCTGCATAGTCATACTGATATTATAATAATATTGTAAATACAACCCTGGAATGGCTGGGTGAAAATTACTCAACCAGATGACTTACTGTTCTCTCTGAGTTTCAAATGTGTTTATTTAATATTTTTTAAAAAGCTGCATCTCAATTCAAATCACTCTTGACCCCTGCATTTGACAAACTGTGTTTACTGCAGGATCCGGTGATACAAGGGACTAATGTAATTGTTTGGATATTGCTTTGGTCCTCCATCATTATGGGAGGTTGAATTCTGGCTTCAGTTACACATGCTGCTCACTGCTGAAATCAAAGCCCATTGATTTGCACCTCCTGGGTAACTATTACAGCGTTACCTCACACATGATGCACGTGGCATTATACATGTGCAGCACACAGGTGCAAAGCAGCCACACCAGGTGTAAAGCCAGGGAAAACCCAAGCTCTCTGGGGATAAACATTATAGAAATATCAATTTAAAAAAAAAAAAAAAAAGAACGAGTTCTCAGCAAAACAAGATGTACACAGTTGCAAACAGAAACACATAGGATCAAGTTGCTCTTTCGGCAAACTAGGAGGCTGCCACTTACTCACTAGTTAAAATCCTTGACTAACACAAAGACTTCTTTATTCTTCCTCTAAGGCTCTGTTAATCCAAAGTATTCCAATAAGAAGCTGAAACGCACCACAGGGAGTAAGTGTTTTGATGAAATCACTGCGGGGTTACTTCTTGTTTTTGTAACAATCACTAGCAGAGCAGTGGGAAGCACAGCGAGCAACTGGGCCTTCTTGGCACAAAACAGTTCAGAGAAAAAGAAACAGCAAGCCTGTGGACACTCAGAAACCCGTGGCTGCAACTACACAGCACCTGTGTTGAATCAGGGAAGACAGCTGGCTCCCTCATACAAGGCACCGTCCTCTGAATGCAGGCACAAACTGTGAGGGCTGTCTTGGGAATTGTTCTCAGGAGAGTCTGAACATCCAAAACCAGATTTGGCTGCCTTTCCTCTGAATTATTGTCCTGAATGCCTAGGCTCAACAAATGCCTGCTGCTACGCTGATTACTGCAAGAAACAGTCTTCCCTTCAAAACTTCTCATCCTTGTAGCACAGTCAGAGGTCAACAGTAGGGAAAATAACATGCTGCTCTGTGTGAAAAATAAATTCAGGAGAGTTACAGCTTCACAAGCCACCAGGGAAAAGGCTAACAATGAAGACTCTTCATGCACTCGTCAGAAATCAATTTGCATTTCAGACTGAAGGGAGGAAATAATCCTAGAATTTTTTTCCATGTCTACAACCACCTAGTTTTCAGAGGCGACACCGCTCAGCAGGAAAACGTAATCTCATGCAGAGAGATGGAGACTGTAACTCTTTAGAAGACCAGGCTGTTGTTTCTTTATCCACTGCCACAACACTTGGAGACAGGGCCAGTGGTATTCTTCATGTTCCCTGCAGTCTGCTGAGATACCTGCCTTAAAGACAGGTGGCCACGACATTCTGTAGGCATGTTAATAGGTGACAAAAAGCAGAGCAGTTCTTCATACCTTTAAAAGCTTTTGAGACTGGACAGACCAGGCCCCCATAGTCTACACTGAGGGTGTGGATAAACTTGCTCTATGCCAAGAAGAAAAGAGAGAGATTCAGCTGTTCAAAAGACGCTAAAATCTCATCTTACACTTGTAACCCATGATATCTAAGCTCTATCCGAGCTGATAGCTCAGTTAACCTTAATGTTAACTTCAAGTCTACTGGTACTGACCACAAGCATTCTAAATACCAAAGGCCAGACAGCCTGGGGCTAGGTTTGGTCTGACTCTAGGTCTAGTCTGCCCCACAGCAACTCACTAGAATCTCCATGAACAGACTTCAAGCAGCAATCTCCCAGCTCCCACCATCAGCTCCCGCTCTTTCCAGCTTCCCCTCTTTATTGTCTAGAGACACAAGCCCCAAGAATGACAAGTCTTCCACTCATCAGCTCCCGCAGGGCTTTGTTTTGTACATGAGCAGAATAATGGGGATCTAGGACTGGCTCAGGCTGAAGGAGGACAGCGTCAAGGGTATAAGCCTGAGAAGTACAAGGACCAAGGAGGAAAAGACAGGGCAAGTGTTAGTAACACAAGATCTGACATATGCTGCTGAACCAGCGTACTAACCCACAGAAACTACTCATGTACACAGCATTTCCCACATGTGCTATTGCCTTGCAGACTCACAGTAACAGACAATTTGCAACAGTCTCTCTTCCCCAGTAATCCTTCTCAGTAACCAGAAAGCCCTTGTGTTGTGACTAGTTGTTCCCCAAACAAGTGTCAACCCATCCCACAACAAAAGCAAGACCATTTTGTTCTCTGTTTACAGAAATGCTCAGCAACCTCTTCCCTCCTCTTCCTTTTTAGCCCTGAGCAAGGCCCAGCTTGGGCTCATCTCTGGTCCATCAGACAGGCCAGCTCAGTCCTACATCCCTCCTGTTGCCCCCCTTGCAGCTCTTTCTCCCACTTTGAATTTCTCGCACTCCAGCAGGAACTCTGCTCAGCTGCAAGTGTAACCACAAAGCTAAATCATCCCTCAGATTAGACCCCTCTCTCCTTGTTTCCTCGCACCATTCAGCCTGCAGTTTGCAGCCTGAGTGAGAGATAGTTGGCACATGCAGAATAAAACCGACCAAGGACTGCTTTCCTCCGTGAAAAGTTGAGGAGTGGCCACCACAATCCTAAGCAGAGCTGTCTATTAAGCATTTCTGCTTCTGACAATATGCCCTATATGCTTGCTAACATGTACAGGCTGACATATAGAAAGTATTACAATGTTAACATGATATGACTGAGTAAATACAACAATTATTATTTGCTGTAAAGCTCGCATACACTTCCAGCTGTTTCTTTCAGGGCATTTAAAATGTATCATTATGAGAGGATTTCATGAACAAATTCCCATTTGCCTTTTTAGCCTTCTGCTACAGGCATCCACATGCATTACAGCAGCAGACATATGTAACTACAGCTTGCCATTTACTAAAACACCTAATAAATGCCCACCTTCCAAGGTCTTCTGATCCCTTTGAAAAAATCAGGCATCCACATTGGAAGAACAACAGCTTCTCTTAATAATTTCTTGGCTTCTTCCAAATCTGCTATGTCATCCCTGTGAAAGGTGAAGAAACTTGTATAAGATTCTCATATAACAATATTCATTTTTATACAGAAAAATAGAAAAGCTTTTCACTGTGTACCATCTCTTTTAGCATGCTGATATACGCGTCATGAGAGCACTCCTACAGTCCCATGACCTAAAACTGAATCCACTTTTGGAAGGTAGGGAAGGCTGCTTAATTAAAAATTCTTTTGGACAACATGAACAGCAAAGAGGTACCTTTAGAGTTCTCTGGAGTGTACTTCCATTTCAGCAATACCTGTAATGGATGTACTGCACATAATATCAGTTAGCAATAAATGCCTAGTTGTAATCAAATTAATAAACTGTTAAAACCAAAAGACCTTTTTTGCTTATCTGTAGAAGATCAGGATGGCTCCTTCTTTTAAGAGTTAGAAGGAGGATAATTTCTCTCCTACTCCACACTAGCAAAAACACTTGAATTGAGAAAATCCTCATACCAATGAATGCTTGGATTCCTTGATACAATGTCCCTTTCAAGAGCTTCGACCAAGTCTTTGTCGTAACCTGCTCCATCAAATTTTGGAATTTCCCCATCACCAACTTCCTGGGGTATTTTCTTTCCCTAGAAGTGAAAGTCATACAGGCTCATAAGGACACCATTCTTTCAACATATCCTTTACGAGCAATACATAGCAATATTGTCTGGTTCAGCTCTGTAAAAGCCACAGGAAGGTATCAAGGTGTAACACAACACCACGATGGTCAGCAAAACCAATGTGTTCACACCCTACACTCCACAGAGTCCCCAAACATCTGTGGTTGCTTCCACCACAACAGTACCATGCTTCCTTCACAGATGCACCTCACAGTGATAAAACCACATCAGAGTTCATTACATGGCAGGGTGGGTTGGTTGGTTGGTTGGTATTAAAGCACCAAACCGGACTCTCTTAAACCACTTAACTACTCTTTGGACAACTGACACACTTCACGCCCAGCCAAAGGCATGAATGCAAAAACAGCCTCACAAAGTAGGCTGTGTCACAACTTAATGCTACATTTACACCTGGATGAAGACCAGAGCATCTAAAGCATATTTTGAAGATGCTATGCCTGCTACACTGCCCACCAGAGCTAAACTGGCACCCCATCATCGCTGAAAAAGAACAGAAAAGCTGTTACACCCCTTGTCTTGGATGGAGGAAAGCCAAGAAGATTCTCTTCTCTTGTTTAATTAAAATCTTCCTCAACTGCAAACTATCTGCTTCCCCACTCTCATTCACAGGCCAGCTCCATAAACAGTTAAAATGCTTCTTAAAGGTCACATTTATTTAAGGGTTGTGCCGAAAGCCCTAAAGAAGCTCCCAAGTTACCCAGGCTTCTTCGAACTACAATAATTTCTGCAGCATGTCAATGCTTATTCAGAGACCCAGCCACACGCTGCCTCTGCCCCAAATGGCCCAGAGTTTCTGGTTAGTACTTTCACAGTGCTGTTAAGCTTTTGGGGTGAAGCAGCATTTTCCTTTCGAAGCACCAGGGCTCCTCCTCTCCTGCTTCCGAAGGAGAAGGAAAGCGCTTCCCCTCCCAGCCCAGCGGCCCGAGAAGCAGCTGTTCTGTTTTAACCAAGGAGGCTGAGCAGGGAGCTACTTTGGGACCCTTAACTCAGCTTCTAAACACTATCAGCAGCAAGTTAAAGAATCCCAGCTGGACAGACAAAAGCAGCCAAGGCAAAGGCGGGCTGAGGGGCAGCTGGAGACACACAAATAGCCTCACAGTGGAAAAAGAAAAAGGTAGCAATTACACCCCTCCCAGCTGCCGTTTGCCCACAAGACCTGTAAGAGAACAGTTTATCTTCCTGCTACTTTTTATTTCTTCCTTCCAAGCGAACTCTGTGCTGTTTAGTACTCCCAGATCAGGTTGGTTTTTTTTGCAATGGAAATGAAGCAGAAAGTTGTGTTTAGACAAAAGGCTGGTGTCAAAAATGTAATGGTCTGGCGTAAGAAGGAAAACTGAGAGGAAAGCCTTGTAGAGTTTGGAAGATTTCAGGAGACAGAAAATGGAATCCATGTGTAACCATGAAAAAAAAAAAAAAGACAATGAAATGAAAGGTATTTGCTATGTGTCTTTGTTACACATTTCTACCCCTCTGCAACAGAGTGTTTTTCATAGTGGAAGAATGTTTCTGCACATCTCAAAACAAATCGGATGTTCTGGTTTTTTTGGGGGGGTGAAATTGAGTTAAGGCGGGCTCTAACAGCCAGGAGGAGGCAGGGCGGGGCGCTGCAGGCCGCTATGGAGGAGGCAGAAGCAGCAGCTGCAGCCCGTACCGAGCCCGATCTGCGCGCTGCTGCTGGCTGCGCCGGGCGGGAACACACAGCACGCAAGGCAGGCGGCACAGGCCCGGCTGTGACGCAGCGCAAAGCAGCGGAAAAAGAAAAAAATAATAATAAAAATAGGAGTACAGAAAGGGCCGGCGGTCAGCAGGGTGCCGGCAGCACCGGCGCAGCCGCGGGGTGGCGAGGCGTCCCCGCTCGGCCGCCTTCCGAGCCGGCTGCAGGCGGGGCCCGCGCCCCGAACCCGCGGTTCCCCGCTGCTGGGGGCTGACGTTGCCCGGGAGAGCTGGTTTTGCTGCTCGCCAACAGAGGCAGAAGGGTGGCCAACGGGGACGTGTGCTTTCAGCATCACCTTGGCTCTCATTTTAGTGACAATGTTTAGATTTTTTTTTTTTTTTAAACCACATCTGGAAAATTGTGTCCTGTTCTGGGCCCCTCAGTTCCAGAAGGACAGGGAACTGCTGGAGAAAGCCCAGCCCCCGTCAACAAAGATGAT